>BQNB010004118.1:6394-109911 GCA_026074375.1 Tanacetum coccineum | reverse complement strand
ACTATCTGTATGGCACCAAATGTACTGTGTTCACTGATCATAAAAGTCTTCAGCATATCCTTGATCAGAAAGAGTTAAACATGAGACAACGCCGTTGGCTAGAATTGCTTGCAGATTACGATTGTGAAATTCGCTACCATCCTGGAAAGACAAATGTTGTAGCAGATGTATTATGCCGGAAGGAACGAATCAAACCACTCCGAGTTAGATCATTAGTTATGACCATTCATCCAAAATTACCATCACAAATTCTCAAAGCTCAAACTGAAGCACTGACACGTTTAAAAACAATCCTTTTAAAAGGAAATTACTTTTACCCAAAGCAAAATCCCAAAAAAACCTTCCCGGGTTGTTTCCCAACGAGGTGCGAATTTGAGAATCGGTTACGTTTGTGGAACAATGCTTGAATAACAAAAATTGGATTTGGTTTTATATTTCTACTAATAATATGCTAAAACAAGTAAAGGCACGCTAAAAACAAAAGCAAATAAGGCTAAAACACTAAAAACGATAATTGGATTCAAAACCCGTTCTTTAAAAACCCAAATTCTAAAATTTTAACCCTACAAATGAAAATTTAATTTTTATAAATCCTAAATGATAAAAGAAAATTTTGAAAAAAAGAATTATATTTTTTTGACTTTTATTTAATTTATTATGAATTAAAAACTAATTTAATCTAAAAAATTAATAAAAAATACTAAACTAATTTGGAAAATTCTAAAAAATTTGTGAAAAATACTTTGCACTATGCTAAACCTAAGAAAAATAAAATAGGTGAAACATCTTATGTAAATAAGCTGTTAATAAGCTAATTTGGTCTGATAAGCTAAATGGACTAAAAAGGGTTATATAATAAATTTTGCAATCTATAACCGGAAAAGACCCAAGGGCATGTTGTAGTGGAGGTGTGTGTTAAATATGCTTGGTATATAAAGGGGAGGTCACAGGTTCGACCCTTGTGACTTCTCTTTTTTGAAAACATTTTTTTTAATTTTCTTTTTGACAACTTATAAAATAAGCTTAAATGACAAACTGTAACAAAGCAACTTTTTTCAAAACTCAAAAATTAAGCTAGAAATAAGCAAAATAAGCTGACAGTTTGGCCTAGAAGACTTTAAGGCTATATGGCTAATTGTTAAGCTTTTTTAGAACCAATAAGATTCTAGAACATATAAGCTAAAAACAAATGATACCGCTAACCTATAAGAAAAATGAGCAGAATAAATAAGCTAAAAAGCACAAAAATCAAATAAGCAGTTAGACTCAAAAGCATTTTTAAAAGGACCTTAACCACTACTTTAAGCTAAAAAATAGAACAACTAAGCAAAGGAAATAAGCTATAAAGCAAAAAAAAGATTAAGTTTAGAGACTAATAAGCACATAAAAGCAAACATTAAGCAAATAGGATAAAAGATTAAGCTAGAAAAAAGCAAAGACAAAAAGCTATTTATCTCAGTATATGCTAAGTTTTTCAAATTTTCTAAAAGCTAGTGTAGGAAAAGCGGCACTGCATTAGACGCTATTCTCATCTTGTGAATTTACCTCAGCTAGGGTATCTCCCTACCAAAGGGTTTATAAAAACTTAGAAAGTTAAAACAGATGAAGTTTAATGTTCAATGAACTTGTACTATCAAAATCAGACCTTATAACAAACTAAATCTAACTCAAAATTGATATTAAAAAGTGGATTTTTAAAACTTTGGAAATGAAAAAGAACAAAAAGCCTCTAACCAAATGCATACTCTATCTAACTCATTTATACTGCATAAAGGACTCAAATCAAGCATGAAATAAGCAACAAAAAGCCTCTAACCAAAATCTAATTAAACAAGCTAGATTAACAGACTAGAACACATCAGATTTAAACCATGGCTTCATTAAACCTTAAACTTGAATTGCAGACTTTAAAAACTGATTTAAACTAACTTATAGACTAAATTAAAGCTAAGGAAAACTGAACTAAGAACCAAAAACAAATTTTAACCTCATTTGACCCATTTTGAATCCTTGACCCAAACACTCCCTTAAATTCTGAAAATGCATTTTTAAACTAAATTACACCTAACTAAGCTATAAACTTTGTAAACAGATTAAGATCTAAGATTTAGAAAGACAAATAAGCAAAAATTTAAGGAAATTAAGCATTATATACTAAGCTAAATCTAAAAGCAGTTTAGACTCAAAACAAGGACAGTTTTAAGTAAACACTACCCAAAAGGCTTCTAAGCTAAAAACTAAATAGATAAGCATTTAAAAGACATAATAAGCAAATTTAAGCATCAATAAGCTAGATAATAAGCAAAACAGTAAAAATAAGCTAAAATAAGAAATTGAGAAAAAAGGAGAGTACCTTTGTCCTTTGCACTAAACAAGGATAATAAGCTTTTGAAAAGCTAGATCTACAAGCTCCAGCTTGTTTTAAACAAGCTGGTATGAGTCCATAAGCCCATCCTTGTCTGGCTTATCATCCTTAACATTAAGTTGTGGTAATTTTGGGGTGAGTTAATGTAACAGTAACAACATAAGCTTGTGAAAATAACTTTGCAGATGTGCAATTGACTTAATGAAAGCTTGTAAAGTGACATTTTAAGTAAATAAGCTAAATGTGCATTAAGAGCTTAAAGGACAGATTTGCATAACACTTTAAATTTCATTAAAACATTAAAGTTTACAAGACTTAAGAAGTAAATGACAATAAGTAAATAAGCTGGTAAATAAGATGTAAATTAAAGCTACACTACTCCTAAATTACATTAAACTAGATCCCCCTACAATGAAGAAAAATGAATCCTATATATAAAAAAACTGAGGTGCATGGTCTTGAACTTGTGCTTGTTGAGTGTGATGAGGAAACCAGCCTCTAATATTAGCCATCAAACTAATCTGGGTTCACAAGTCTTGGAAATCATAGTCCATTTGAATTTGTGTCTTCTTCCTTTGACGAATGGGGTTAAAGGGGATTGCCATCGTGTTTTGTTGTGTTATGGGGTGGGGTTTGATAGGAGAGTGATAGGTTTGTTTTGGGGCATAGTGGATGAGGTTGAATGTGACAGAGATGGTGAACAGTAGTGGCGGGAAAAGGATTTTAAGGGGCAACTTGTTTAATTTTGATAACAGGGTTAGGGGTAAGGGATTAATGGTGTAAAGGTGTAGGGATAATAGGGACTAACTATGTTAGTCCCTAAGGACTAATAGTGTAAAAGGAAAAAGGGGTAAAGGGTAAAATGGGTTAACAGAGTTAGTGTTAAGGACTAGCAAGGTTAGTCCTCAAGGACTAGCAGTGTTAGTCCTCAAGGACTAACGATGCAAACCTTTAAGGACCAATGGTGATAAATGGTTTAAAGGGTTATGGTTTAGGCTTAATGGGCTTATAATTTGGGCCGGGTTTAGGATTTGGACTTCGGGCTTTTTAACTTGTAAGACTTTTTTAGATAAAGTCTTAATGGGCTAACCCGGCCCATTAAATGGGTGCGGGTTGGTCCATTAAGATTTCTTTGTTTCGGCTTCGTCTTTGACTTGTTGACTTTGACTTTCACACTCTTTTCATTCCCGTGCTTGGTTTTGTCGGTTTTGGCTTCGTTTTTATCTTTTTCTGAATATCCTTTACCTGCACATCATAAATAGCAAAACACACATATTTTTGGCATTTTATGTCCGTTTTTTGTCATTTAAGCTCGTTTTTATAGGTAAAAGGTATGTGTAATTAAGCACATACCAGCCACAAACAAAACTTTTAATTTTTCAAAACTGATATTTGATGGCATGGTCAAAAACTTGGACAGTAAGACTAAAATTTTGATGTATCCAAGATTTATACATATCTTTTTGAACAAGCACAAAAGACTGCTTCTACCTTATAAAAGACTTTATATTGCTCATACCCTTACTCGAAAACTGTTTAGCAATATGAAAAGAGCTTCTAAGGGATATACTGGGGTGGACACTCCATTGTTTTTTTTTTTTTTTTTTTTTTTTTTTTATTTCCCCCTTTTTTCTTTCAACAATGCTTGTTCAAAGTGTCAATTTTTTACAGGGTGATGGATCAACAATCCAGTTGAGTCATCGTCACACCACAGTTGCATCATTAACCTTACAACACATCATTCACCAACACTTAGGGATTTTATCAGACAGGAAACTAAGGTTCCTCAGCCCAGTTCTCCTACTCAGACCTATGTAGCAGATGAGGCTGCATCCACTGGTGTAGATGTCAAACATAGAGGGGCTATCACTACTATCACTAGCTTAGATGCAGGGCAAGGTAATGGTAACATTGATAAGACCCCATCTATGCCCTATGATTTACCTCTCCTAAGAGTTCACATACTTAGAAGTGATGAGGACAAAATGCAACATAATGAATTGATAGATTTGGTTACAAAATTGTCAGATAGGGTTGTATCTTTGGAAACTGACGTACAACAGACAAAGAAAGTGTATGGTACTGCCTATACCAAGCTTATCAAGAAGGTCAAGAGGTTGGAGGATAAGCTCAATATGTCAAGAAGAAAACGCAAACTGGTTCTCTCAGAGGAAGAAGATTCAGATACAGAAATTTTGGCTCAAGAGGATCCTTCCAAACAGGAGCGGAAGATTAGCTCAATTGATGTGATGAGGGATTACTCTTTGGTATAGATGGGTGCACAGGCTCAGGAGGTAATGATCATGGGAAATAGAAGCTGATTTTAGTTTACCATGCTCAAGATGTTGAGTACCAGTAATTGTAATAGTTATAACTATGGTGTAGGAATTAGTACTGCCAGCCCTAATAGTTAATATTCTGGTGTTTCTGTTGATGTTGTTGTGCTGATGGTTTGTGTACATCAGAAGGAGTGATAGCAAAAAGAAAGACAAGGGTAAAGCTTAATGGAGGAATCTGAGCATCGACCAAGACTTAAAATACAACAAGGAACAAGAAAGGCTTGGTTTGAAGAAGCTCAAGTTTACAAGAACAATGTGAGAGAAGATTGGCAAAGGTATTGCTAGTATTCATTAAGAAGCAACTTTTACAACCTAAATAATGGTATAACATTTCAAGCTCAAATTAAAGCTGCGTGAAGAGTTAGCTTCACGGTTACAAGCCAAGAAAGAGAAAGAATACTCTGAGCTGACAAAGAAAAATTGCTTGTAAAGCTTATATAGAAGAAGAGACAGTTGACTAACAAGAGCTCAACAAAGGAGGACAGGGCTCTCACACAGGGGCTCAAGAAAGGTCTTTACATATGTTGTAACTATTCAAGCATATGGGAAGTCATTCAACTACAGCAGTTGTCGAGGATAATTTTTGATGAAATAGAAGTTGTATTTGAAGCAACAGTTGAAGACGGGTAAATTACTTTTTTTTATTTTTCTTTTTATTTTTAATACTCCATGAAGAGTGATGATACAGTTCCTAAAGTTGTAACTGGAAGTTCAAAGAGGAGTGCAGAAGAAGAACTTGGTGAAGAAAGTTCAAAGAGACAAAAGATAGGAGAAGGATCAGAACCAGCTGAAGAATCAAAAAAATAAAGATCAGGTGACTGTCTCAAAGACAACTACAATAGGGAATGTTCATAGTTCAAAGAAGGATGACTGTTGAAGGCCCTACAAACAAATTACCAATCATTGACTTGGAAGTATACATGCAGACTCAAGAATGTATTTGAAGATCGTCAAAGTAGTTAATCAAACAATAGGTATATCGATCTTTGAAGTTATGCTAAAGATTTTGAAGGGATGATTAGTCAGACTAAAAAGGAGGTCTAGTTCATGAATGATTCAACTCAACAGAACCTACTGAAGATAAAGAAAGAGAACTTTAGGTAGAGTTGAAGAGACTGTTTGAACTTGTTGATGATGATGAGTTATGGAAGTCTCAGAGATATATGCATGATTCATTGACATGGAGGTTATATGATACATGTGGTGTTCATCATGTGTCTACAGAGAGAGGACATAATATTTTCATGCTGGTTGAGAAAGATTATCTATTGGCAAGAAGGCTTATGACTTTGATGTTGTGTAACAAGCTGCAAGTGGATCAACATTCAGAGATGGCAGATGAGCTATTAAGAAATCTTCATACTTGTAAAACAGACCAACACAGTTAAGTGTTTGGACGCATCCTTCAGCAACAGATGTTTTTAATTCAGAAAACTTGGATGATTTGAAGGTAAATCCAAGTTTTAGGGGAGGATGTGGAATTAGAGGTTTACCCCACTTTGTATGCCCCTAGCCAAAGTTTATACTGCTTGATTTATAACTAACAGTATAAAACCATTAGTATGCTAGAGTAAAGTTAATATGCTGAAGGATCTTAACACTTGTACATGAAGATAAGATTGTTGCAGAGACAAAAGACAGTGTTTCGTGATATGTATGGACTTATTCAATGTATATCTTATATATTTAGAAGATATGTTGATATCTTGTAGAATTTTAGAAGATTTGTAGTTTTCAGAAGACATGCCATTATTACCTCTTTTTATATTTTTCTCATTTTTTAATTTTTTCTTTGGTTTTAAAGATTTTATATTTTTTGTATTTTGTTTTTATAAAGGTTTTCTGAAAGTGAAAAATCTTTTTGGTTTTTCTTGTTTTTAATATATATACATATTATATACAGGATATGTGAATATGTACCACCACTATTCTTCAGCTCATCTGCCAGTTGTTTTAGGGTCTCCGATGTAAAACTTCGCATTCCCAGCTTGTTGATAAGAAATTCAATTCTTTGTCTGCCAAGGGCTTTAGTGAAGAAGTCCGCTAGCTGATACTCCGTATTGACAAAGTAAAGCTCTACTACTTCATTTTCAACTTGCTCTTTTATGAAATGAAATCTGATGTCAATATGTTTTGATCGAGAATGTTGAACATTGTTGCAGCATAAGACAATAGCGCTTTTGTTATCACAATACATTGGAATTTTATTGAATCAAAGGCCATAGTCGGTAAGCTGTGATCTCATCTAAAGGACTTGAGCACAACAGCCAGACAAGGCTATATGTTCAGCTTTCGTACTAGATATCGCAACGCTTTTCTGTCTTTTTGAAGACCAGCTAACAAGCCTTTCTCTCAATAATTGCATACTTCCATATGTACTTTGTCTAGTATCTTGCCAACTCGCGTGATCAGCGTCTGCATAAGCTGTTAGAGCAATAGAAGAATCATTTGGATACCAGAGTCTCCTATTAACGGTTCTTCTTATGTCATACACCCAAACGGGGCCTAGGCGGAAACACGTGTCCGGGGGCGTGACGTCATAATACACATCACACGAGATACAAAGAACGACCTCTATAGGTACGTTTGAAATCCAACATCGTTGCATTGATTAAAATAGTTAAAGTTTTACATAGGCCCAACGATAATATGCGGAAGCGAATAAAAGGTTTTAAAGTTTGACAACAATGTTAACATAGTTAATAATAATTATTGAAAATCGGTCCGATACAAGGCAACACCAACAAGCAAGCAAAGACATCCATAGCTAAGCACCTGAGAAAAACATGCTAAAACGGTCAACATAAAATTGAGTGAATTCATAGGTTTAAATTTAATATTAAAGGTGGACCACAAGTTCACAGTACGCACGCGACAGTTATAGGAGATACAACTTCACATAAAAAGGCATTTACGTTTGCAATAAGCTCATGACACCGAAGCTCAATTTAAAAGGAATCATTTTATATGCCAAATAGTATTCCTCGCCCTAAAGGTATCTGACCAGGATCACCTATTGATATTCCGACATGGTATATATCCGTTTGTTCGGACCTCCGAAACTAGTAAGCGCTACTTACCCGGATAGGGATAATTAGTCCCAATAGATCTATTTACAACATTCGCGCTTACTTAACCAGTACGGTCGGTTAAGCAATTGACGGTTCATGATAATTCGGGTATTAATGGTCTATTCGCTACTTAGGCAACACGTAATCAGGAAAAGAAAACGTAAAGTAACTGTGTCCATAGTTTAAAAACAAGCAATGTTTCTCACCCCAAAATAGTAAAGTAAAAGTAATAAAACATGGGGCTATGAACTCACCTTATCAAAAATGAGCAAATCATAATCACGCAAGTAAAAGATGATATAGAAATCTAGTTGCGGCCTAGAATAATAACGTATCTCAGAAACGCGGAAAGCATGCCAAGAATTGCACAATATGTTCATCACCAAAAGACATCCATGTGTGTTTGCTTTAGTTTAATTATTAAATCATGACGAAATAAAATCAAATAGTTTTTTTGTTATGTTTCGGCGTTTAACCAAAAATTACTATTTTTAGAAAGTTTCTATTTTAGGAAAGTTTTTAGTTTCAAAACGTTAATACCGTCCCCTATATTTATTAAGTTTCCATATTTTCAAAACGCACTAACTAGCATTAATCGCTTAATTTCTATGTTTGTTTCGCTAATTTTTTTTACCAAACTTACTATTTTTAGTAACTTTCTTGCTTTTCCTAAAATATACTAACGACGTCTTTAAATGATACTAATCAATAGGTATGCATTACTATATGTTTCGCTAGTGTTTAGAAAGTTCAAAAATGTCTGAAAGTGTCCGAAAACTCATTTTACTATTCACATCAGCACACTATTCATCCGGTTTTGTCGAAAAATATTTCAAGTTTTATTTGACTATAACTTGGCCATTTTAAGTCCAATTTTAATGTGTGATATATGAAAAACTATCTATTCGAAACGAGCTCTCCAAAAACTACTTTTACGCCTAATGAAAACATTTTTAGGTCGACAAAAACCTCAAAACAAATTTGGGACAGAAATCACTTTTTGTCAAAAACGCAACCAAAATCCACCCAAACTTCACAATAGTGCCTAATCTAGCCTAATCTCTATTCACAACTAATCCACAATAAAACCACACCTAAATATAACCTAATCCCTTCATTTCTATTGTTGCAACTCTCATTCAACTCTCATCTCACCAAGAATATAATATTTAACTAGTGAAAACAAGGTAACATCATTATTTATAAAATCTTATTTTATAATCTTTCAAAAATTAAAACACAACATATAGATGTATGGATCTTGAACATATAAGAAGAACATAAGTAAACCACAAAGAAAGATTCAAGACACTTACAAGAATGAAGAACAAGTAGAGAAATCACAAGATCTATACCCCAAAATAATAGATCTATAAAACCCAACAACAAATCTTGAAACCCTAACTTAGATCTTGAAGAAAAACCTTTAAACCAAAGAACCAATACTTCAAAACACCTTAGATGTTCTTAGAAATGAACCTAGAATGCTTGGATTATGCAAGAAATTAAAGATATGAAAACCCTAAAAGAGGTGTATGCTTGTCGTGAGCTAGGGAGCAAAAGGAAAAGAAGAGAGAAATTTTTGAAGACTATGTGAAAGAATAAAACCCTAAAGTGTGAAATGCTTAGTATTTATAGGATAAAAGGGGGTCTAGGGTTTTCATGGTTTATTGCTACAAGTGACCAACACACACCAAAGGTGTGTGCACACCTTTGCTCGGCCTAAACCAAGCCACAAGGACCATGGGTTCAAATTTGTGGATCATGGTTCATTATTCAAGCATATAAGTTAGTCAATCTTGGTCAAATGGTGTACATGTGATCAAGCATTACATGCATAAGTAAAATGGTGATATTTATGCATGAATGGGACATACTCATATGTCATTTTCACCTCTTACATGCACACATGCATGAGTTTTTCAAAATAAGATGTCATTTATTTAATTTCAATGCTCATGGTTTATTTGGTTTAGGGTTTAGGCGTCCAATATACAACAAGGGAAGAGTGTAAACGAAATTTTTGACTCAAGAATACGAGATGGACGATAACTAAAGTGTACAAGAAAAGATTTCGAGTTTTCGGGGTTTCGTTAGGTCAAAAACGCGAAAAACGCAATTTAAACGTTAAAGCGTAAAAATAAATACCGGGAATGATCGTAAACTACGAAACACTTAGAAAAGATAAAATAACTCATATAATATCTAAACTAATCAAAATCCAAAGTCGGAATGCGTCCAATGATGTTTTTCCAATTTACGCGGGTTAACTTCCCGGTAAACTGCCAGATTCAAACGTAACATATAAAAATCAAACATAATTGTCGGAAAAGTTTAAAATATTGACCTGAAATTTTCGTGGTGTGACATTCTTCCCCCGTTAAAGAAGCTTTGTTCTCAAAGCTTAAGACGTGTGTTCAGGATTAACGAAAGGGTGAGGGTACTTTTTCTTCATTTGGTCTTTGCGCTCCCAAGTAAACTCGGGCCCTCATCTCGAATTCCAACGGACCTTCAGGATTAGAATGCGGCTTTGCTTATGCCGTTTAACTTCTCGATCTATAATTTCAACTGGTTCTTCAATGAAATTAAGCTTGTCATCAATCTGGACCTCATCCAACGGAATAGCTAGTGGTTCGTCTACGAAACACTTCTTTAAATTTGAAACATGAAATGTGTCATGAACTCGACTCAACTGCTCTGGGAGTTCAAGTCGATAAGCAAGCGTTCCCACTTTAGCAAGAATCTTGAAAGGTCCAATATAGCGAGGGTTCAGCTTTCCCCGTTTGCCGAAACGTATCACCCCTTTCTATGGTGACACTTTTAACATGACCTTGTCTCCAATCTCAAATTCTAATGGCTTACGTCTCCTGTCGGCGTAGCTCTTTTGTCTATCTCGTGCAGCTTGAATACGCTTCTTGCTTCTTGATCTGAATGATCTTCTCAGATGTTTCATGAACAATTTCTGGACCAGTGAGCTGAGCGTCTCCAACCTCAGTCCAACAAATAGGCGATCGGCATTTTCGGCCATAGAGATCTTCAAACGGTTCAGCTTTGATACTTGTGTGATAACTGTTGTTGTAAGAAAACTCCACCAAAGGTAGGTGTCTATCCCAACCATTCCCAAAATCAATCACACAAGCACGTAGCATGTCCTCCAAGGTTTGGATGGTTCTCTCACTCTGACCATCAGTCTGTAGATGGTAAGCCGTACTCATATCTAATTGAGTACCTAGGGCTTCATTCAGTGATTTCTATAAATGAGATGTAAACTTACTATCTCGATCGGAAATAATCGACACCGGCACACCATGCCTCGAGACTACTTCCTTCAAGTATTGTCTCGTCAACTTCTCCATTGCGTCGGTTTCCTTTATTGGTAAGAAGTGAGCAGACTTTGTGAGTCGGTCTACAATTACCCAAATTATATCTTGACCAGACGTCGTCTTTGGTAACTTAGTAACGAAATCCATAGTAATGTTCTCCTACTTCCATACTGGGATCACTCGCCTCATTGAACATTTAGCGCTGTTCTATAAGCAACTTCATATTGTCTTGTAGGGGGTGCGGGGGTGGGGGGGTGGGGTGGGTGGGAGTTGTACATACTTAGAGTTTCACATACTGGCTCTTATGAAATTATGCTTGAGTCATCTTAATCTGGAGATGTACTTCATCCATACTTAGTTCCATCAGTACGTTGCTCTAGCTTCTTAATCATACCACACAGATCTTCTGTTCCATAATTCTCCTCCTTTCTCGCCTCAACCTGAGCTTCTAAGATCTGCACAGGGAGGTTCAGACCAATTGTCAAAACTAAAGCTCGAACTCGTAGTGGCTTAATCCGTTCCTTTCGGCTCAAGGCATCTGCCACCACGTTCGCTTTTCCCGAATGATAACGAATCTCGCAGTCATAGTCGCTCAACAGCTCTAACCATCTACGTTGTCTTATGTTCAACTCTTTCTGATCTAGAATATGTTGCAAATTCTTATGATCAGTGAACACAACGTATTTCGTGCTGTACAAATAATGTCTTTACATTTTGAGAGAAAACACTACATCTCCAAGTTCTAAGTCACGTGTAGTGTAATTCTTCTCATGAATCTTAAGTTGGCTTGACGCGTAGGCTATGACCTTCTCCCTTTGCATCAAAACTGCGCCCAATCCTTTACGAGAAGCATCACAGCACTACCTTCGGGTAAAGCCAAAATCGGTGCGCTACATAACTTCTTCTTCAACAGTTGAAATGCAGCTTCTGCCTTTTCACTCCAATCAAACTTCATGTTCTTTTGAGTCAGCTTCGTCATAGGTTTGGCAATTTTTGAGAAACCTTTGATAAATCATCGGTAATAGCCAGCAAGACCTAGAAATTGACGAATCTCTGTTGGAGTCTTGGGCGATGCCCAATCCTTGATTGAATCAATCTTAGTTGGGTCCACGTGAATGCCTTCACTATCAATCATGTGACCAAGAAATTGTACCTTCGACAGCTAAAATTCACACTTCGAAAACTTGGCGTACAATTTTTCCTTCTTAAGCAATTCCAAAATTAACTTAAGGTGTTCTACGTGCTCTTCTTCGATCTTGGAGTAGATCAAGATGTCATCAATAAAAACGATTACGAATTTATCTAAGTACGGTTTGCACACCCGATTCATCAGATCCATGAATACCCCCGGTGCGTTAGTCAGTCCAAACGGCATCAATTGAAACTCATAGTGATCGTAGCGTGTCCTAAACGTTGTCTTTGGAATGTCTTCCTCTCAAACTCTGAGTTGGTGATAACCAGATCTCAGGTCGATCTTAGAGTAGACTCCTGATCCTTGCAACTGATCAAACAAGTCGTCGATTCTCGGAAGTGGATATCGATTCTTCACAGTCAACTTGTTCAGTTCACGGTAATCGATACACATTCGAAAAGATCCATCTTTCTTTTTGACAAACAAGATCGGGGCTCTCCAGAGTGAGGAACTCGGTCTTATAAATCCCTTGTCAGAAAGTTCTTCCAGTTGAGTAGATAAATCTTGCAATTCTGACGGTGCTAATCTATACGGAGCTCGCGCCACAGGTGCGGCACCAGGGACCAAATCGATTTGAAATTTGACTTGTCGCGTTGGCGGTAATCCAAGTAAGTCTTTTGGAAAAGCCTTCGGAAAGTCCCGTACAGTCAACACGTTCTCAAGTTGCTTCACCTCTGACTTGTCTTCGGTTTCCTTCTTCGTAACTTGTGCCAGACAAATTAGGCAACCCCTCTCAATATATTTCTGAGTTTTAGTGCACGATATAATGCTCATCTTCGACTTCTCTCCTTTGCCGTCTCTATCACCTTGAACTATCAAAACTTCATCTCCATAGGGAATTCGCACGATCTTTTCATCACACACGATCATCGCATGATGGTTCGCTAACCAATACATGCCGATGATGACGTTAAAACTACCAAGTTCTACCGGCATTAGGTCAATACTGAATGGGTGGCCTAATAATCCTAACGTACAGCCTCTAAGTATGGTATTAGTCTTAGAAATTCTCCCGTCGGCTAATTTGACCGCATAGCTAACGTCCTAATAAGGTTTAGGAGGGTTATATTAAGCAAGGTTACTATAAGTAGTCGTCACGAAACTTATATCGGCTCCCGATACAAATATCATTGAAGCATAATGGTTATTGTGAAGAATGATACCCTTGACGGACATTGGGATCTGTCTCCATAGGGAATTCGCACGATCTTCTCATCGCAAACGATCACCGCATGATGGTTCCCTAACCAATACATGCCGATGATGACGTTAAAACTACCAAGTTCTACCGGCATTAGGTCAATACTGAATGGGTGGCCTAATAATCCTAACGTACAGCCTCTAAGTATGGTATTAGTCTTAGAAATTCTCCCGTCGGCTAATTTGACCGCATAGCTAACGTCTAAAGTATCGGGGGTTATATCAAGCAAGGTACTAAAAGTAGTCGTCACGAAACTTCTATCGGCACCTGAATCAAATATCATAGAAGCATAATGGTTATTGAGAAGAAACGTACCCTTGACGACATTGGAATCGGGGTTAGCGTCTCCTCCACCCAATACATAAGCTTTTCCACTTGCTTCACCAACTCCATTCTTGTTTCTAGCCTTATTTCTACGGTTTTGATCTTTCAGCTTTAGGCAATCACTCCTGTAGTGTCCCTGCCTTCCACACTCAAAACAAGTAAAAATTCTCTAATTCACTATTTGACCTCTCTAAGTAGAAGTAGTGGAACTTGTGACCTTACAATCCTGGGTCAAATGCCCAACGTTGTTGCACTTCCCACATCTCACAGTGCAATGCCCTTCATGGTGAAGCTTACACTTGTTACAGAGAGGCAACGGTCCATTATATGGTTTTCTCTCATTGTTGCCAGCCGTATAAGCTCTTGCCACATTCTAACCTCCAATATTTGGCCTTTTGAATGGTGGCTGCTGTCCACGGTTGTCTCTCTGATTGACCTCCAATCTTCTTTTATTCTCAGCATTTTTCACAGCATATCTCTTAAACTTTTGGTCCATTAAGTTGTTAGTAATTCGAACAACATCTTGCAGTCTTGTAGGTTCAGCGGCAATTACATTCCCTTGGATGTTATCGAGGAGTCCTCCAATGAATTTCTCAACCCGATCATCTTCCTCTGGGACCATCTTGGTGCACATCATAGTCAACTCTTGAAATCTCTGAGTATAAGCAGCCAAATCATTTTTCTTCACGGTCAAATTCCATAGCTCATATTCCATCTTTTGGATTTCATTTCTTGGGCAGTACACTTCAGTCATTAGCTTCATGAGCTCTCTCTATGACATGGCAAATGCAGCCTCAGCTCCAATAGGCCTCTTATGTAAGTTCCACTAAGTTAGTGCATTGTTTAACAGTGTGCAAGTAGCATACTTGACTTGGTATTTCTCTGGACAATTGCTGATATGGAACATTGTTTCTATATTCTCAAACCACCTTATCAACCCGATAACTCCTTCCGTTCCCTTGAAGTTGAGTGGTTGACACTTCATGAAATCTTGGTATGTGCATTCTCTAGCAACAGGTCTATCACCTCTACCATTCTCATTTAGATTTCCATTTCCACCATTTCCATTTCCACCATTTCCATTTCCACCATTTCCATTTCCATTCCCACCATTTCCATTATCGCCGTCGCTACCATTCTGGCTTTGATTCTCAGCCTTGAGAGCATTGGCAGCACGAGTCACTTCATAAGCAGCCAACGCTTCCTCCACACGTCGGTTAACGAGTTCTTCGATTACTTCAGGGGTCATACCGGAGCGAGTGATAGTCATTGTTCTATGTCACAAGACATAGCATGCAGTAAGATTTGATACGAGGTATAGCCACTATAAATGGTACATAAGGTTTATATAGGAAAATACAATAGAACATGTTTTGCCAGAACAAGTAAATAATAATAAAGATAAATACGCGGGAGAATCAAAACAAGCTTTTCATTTCACGAATAAAAGCATAATTCGGTTACAACCAATCCAAAATTGGTACATGATTTACGATTATTTCTACTGCCAACATCTAGACCTAACCATCAGTCTAATGTCCTATGTGATTATGGTACTACTAGTCTAAGGGAGAAAACCTAAATGTCTCTCAACATACGACTCCAACCTCCTAAGTATCCTCCGAGTATCATCATGATCCCTACGAACCTGACGAAACTCCTCCTGTGAAAGTGTCATGTGCCAACGAATACTGTTAATCCGATCTCTCTCTATACTCAACATGGCTCGAACCTTTAGGTACTCCAGTTTTAAACTCCTAATCCTCTCAACCAAACTAGCTCTCTCTCCACTAGCTACCAACTGACTAGCCTCCAACTGTCTCTGAGTGGTCTCAATCTTAGTAATCCTATCAATACGAACCTCTAACATGGAGTGAACTATATCATAAATAGTATCTTCAAGATCAGGAATACCTCCTCTAGAAGACTCAGAACTATCACCAATAGCCAATGGATCTACCGCGATCTCTCTCGTATCTGCCGCACTAGCCTCTGCCTCAAACTCCTCATCATCCTCCCTAATATCACTAGTAGCAATCTCAACTCTCATACCATCACTATCCTCAGTGTGAGCTACAACTCCATCACTAATACCTACATCTGCATCAGCCTCTACATCAGCAGTATCCACCTCCATATGCTCTTCTCTGCTATCCTCTGATGAGTATGAATCTCTAAACCTCTTGCGAGGTGGTAAAAGATCATCAGGAGTAGGGGCTATCGACCTTGAAACATGAGTAGGTGATGGTACCGAAGCAGTAGGGGACCTACATCTCTTGCGAGATGGCCTAGAAGAAAGTGAAGATGAATCCAATGACCTCTCAGAAGATGAACCTAAGGATGACTCTGATGTAGTCGGTGGGTAAGGGGTAGACAATGGTGCAGACCTCCAACGTCTAAATGCCTCACTACGTCATGGAGTCCTAGCAAGTGATCGATGAACAAATCTCAGTGGTGTAGATGTATCAGCATCGGTGGTGTCTGGTGGTGTATGTCCGGATAAAGAATGATCTGAAGGTGAACTAGAAGAAGATGAGTCTGGTGAAGAATGACGATCCGATAAATGATGAGATACACGTCTCCATGCAAGTCTACGAGCAGAATGAGTCCAACTCTCTTCCTCGCAGTCAACAACTTACGCGGCCCATTGAGGTGGGTGCGATAAAGTCGACCGAAAGGAATAGCCTCACCAGGTTAGACAAGAATCGTTGGCCGTTGACGAATCCTGGGTGGGGCAACAATAGGTGCAAGGGGAAACTCTATTAATGGTGCAAGAGTATCATGAGATGACGATACGGGTCTTTGCTCAGCAGGGTCGGACTCATCGTCTGCCTTTGAGTCATCAGAACACAAAAAGGGTAAAACCAATGGCAAATCTAGTGCAGGAGGTAAAGAATCCTTCGATGGATCAGAATCAGAAGAAGATGAATAATCCACTAAATCAAGTACTCCGGTAGATGAGACGACTGAAACTGTCCCCACCTCCGGTGCAACTATAGGGTCAGCTGGAATAATCGGAACCTCAGGGATAACATGGATAATAGCAGGAATAGCACCAAAGAGAATCACTCGTGAGGCACGAGAACCCACGCTCTCCTCAGACGAATCAGATGAAATAGAAATAATAGGAGCAGCCATGACTTGCGCAAGCACAAGTTTATATAAATCTTTTTATATGAAACCATGCAACATGCAAGCAAAGTCAAGAAGATAGCATGATGCAAAAATATGATATGTTTAGAGACCATTGTGCCACTCACAATGTCTTAGGAAAAATTTAGTATTATATAGACAACTTCTATATAAAAAAATATACGTAAGGCAGACGTAAACGTAGAGAAAAGATAAACGCAGGGCAGAGGTAAACCCATATCATAGTAGGTTCAAGGCAAAATGATGTATAAAGTAATTATGGCAATATGATATATAAATTGCACTTATATATATACATATATAAAATGCTATTATTATTAGATACATATATAAGCAGGTAAGCACGTAGGATCATATACTGGTTATAGACCAGACCTAAATATACTACCTGGTTCTCTATAACCTTGGCTCTGGATACCAATCTGTCACACCCCCAAACGGGGCCTAGCCGGAAACACGTGTCCGGGGGCGTGACGTCATAATACACATCACACAAGATACAAAGAACGACCTCTATGGGTACGTTTAAAATCCAACATCGTTGCATTGATTAAAATAGTTAAAGTTTTACATAGGCCCAACGATAATATGCGGAAGCGAATAAAAGGTTTTAAAGTTTGACAACGATGTTAACATAGTTAATAATAATTCTTGAAAATCGGTCTAATGCAAGGCAACACCAACAAGCAAGCAAAGACATCCATAGCTAAGCACTTGAGAAAAACATAATAAAATGGTCAACATAAAGTTGAGTGAATTCATAGGTTTAAATTTAATATTAAAGGTGGACCACAAGTTCACAGTACACACGTGACAGTTATAGGAGATACAACTTCACATAAAAAGGCATTTACGTTTGCACTAAGCTCATGACACCGAAGCTCAATTTAAAAGGAAGCATTTTATATGCCAAATAGTATTCCTCGCCCTAAAGGTATCTGACCAGGATCACCTATTGACATTCCGACATGGTATATATCTGTTTGTTCGGACCTTCAAAACTAGTAAGTGCTACTTACCCGGATAGGGATAATTAGTCCCAATAGATCTATTTACAACATTTGCGCTTACTTAACCAGTACGGTCGGTTAAGCAATTGACGGTTCATGATAATTCGGGCATTAGTGGTCTATTCGCTACATAGGCAACACGTAATCAGAAAAAGGAAACGTAAAGTAACTGTGTCCATAGTTTAAAAACAGGCAATGTTTTTCACTTCAAAATAGTAAAGTAAAAGTAGTAAAACATAGGGCTATGAACTCACCTTATCAAAAATGAGCAAATCATAATCACGCAAGTAAAAGATGATATAGAAATCTAGTTGCGGCCTAGAATAATAACGTATCTCAGAAACGCGGAAAGCATGCCAAGAATTGCACAATAAGTTCATCACCAAAAGACATCCATGTGTGTTTGCTTTAGTTTAATTATTAAATCATGACGAAATAAAATCATATAGTTTTTTTGTTAATATTGTACTCTTTAACCTTCTAAATACTCTGTTTAGTTGTTGCACTTACAAAACTTATGAATCTGTTTAATATCAACGATCCACCCTTTTTTCTCTTTCTTGCTTTCTTTTATAGTTATTCCATGCACGGGCTCATAGATGATGGAGAACATTTTGTGCTTTTCAATTCTTGAAAAAGATATTGTTGGTGCAGTAAGATTAACTTTCTGTTGATAACTTTCTATTCCAAGTTAAAAGCCATGCACTCTTTCCCATATCACTTGAACTTCTGATAAACACTGATAAAGACCACAAACAGATAGTTCTGCATAATCAGGTTACCTTGCCAATCATGATCAGCAAGTACATAACCTCAGGTGATCATTCTTATAGACAGATTCTTGTAATCAGACTCGGTAATTGACACTATGCACTTATTGGCTCTTCTTGCAACTATCTCTGTGATGAACTTGTGTTCATGGCCCAGTTCCCAGTACGTCTTGATAACTTGAATGATCTTTAAATTCTAATAAACAACTTCCTTTGGTTTTCCAGGCTCTTTCTGCCTCTTTATGTAGAAGATCTTTGCATGACACCATACTGAGCATAAGGATTAAATTTATTTACACACTTATTCACCCATTTGGAAGTCCGTTCTTCGATATCAACATCATTGAAGATAATTGCAAGAAACTTGTGAAGTGACAACACTATCTTCTCAGGCCCTGAACTTCCTTTCTTCAAATACAAAAGATCTTGATTTATTAGAGACAATGCTAAATCTTTCAGATCCATCAGACAGCTTTGAACTAAAGGTGTGTCTTATGTGGATGTGGAGAAGCAAGAATTTTCCTTTCTGCTTTCCCAAACATGTTACACTTTAAGAAAATCTTCATCTGAATCAATGTCATATGATGCTCATCTCCTGAAGTACAATCTTTGTCTCAAACATCTCATAAGCAAGTTGTCTTAGCTCCGCCACCTTAATGGTCATGACACTTCTCCCATGATACTTGAGATAACTTTTTCTTCTATTATTCATCATCATCTGAAGCATAAGACTCAGTCTAAAAATCATAATCATCTGTTTGCTCTTAATTCCTTAAAGATGATTAACCTTGTTCTTTTTTCATTGACTTGTCCAGACGACTCTCCAGTCACATGTGCTTCATACTCAGATGTCTTCTGCCGCTTTGCACTATTCTCCCCCTCAGGATGAGCATCATCATGAGGATCGTCCTGATCTCTTGGGCGAACGGCAGGAGTTCTACAAGTAGTCTGAGGTACCTGAAGTGTCTTAAATTTCATCTGAAGTGCCAGCCATATTGCTATGTCTTGTTGCTGCAACTGAGGATCGGCTTTCATTGATAGATACAGTTGATATTGTTGTTCTGGAACAGATGTTGTTTGTGGTTGAGCTGGATGAACATGAAGAATATGTCCAGACATATAACTTCTTACAGACGCATCAACCAGAGAAGGAATGTTAGTATCAATTGCGTTTTGAATCTGTGAGGAAATTTCAGCCTGTAATTTCCCACGCTCTTGTAACATAGCTTTAGCAATCATCTTATCTGTCTCTTCTTTATTCTGTTGCCTTTCCAAAAGCATACCTTTTGCAAAACATACACTGGAACATTGAACTTTAACCTGCCCAGTGACTTGCTTTATTTCGACTTGCTCCTTGATATCTTATCTACTAATAGTGGGTAAGGATTCAACCATTACTTCCTAGAGATGATCAGCAAGAGTATCAAATGACTTCCTTGACAAGAACTTTGCCCTCGGTTGTTCAAACAAATATCCATAACGTCCCTGTAACTCCTTAAAGAAACTCTTGTAGCGTTTAAAACGAGCAGGTTTGGCTTTGAATAATGATAAAAGTCGGTTTGTGGTAGATAACTTGGTGTTTGAGTGAACTGATGATAATAAGAAGTGTAGTATCATGATACCGTCAATTCCTGGAGTTTCTCAGTATCCGAAGATACGAGATCAGTATGAATCCTAGGAGATCAAATTGGTGTGGGGAATGGTGTACTCCTTAGACTCCTCTAAATCTTTCCCTTTCTCTTCGCTTTAATTCACACACCTCATCAGTTATTTTCTTCCTCTTCTTCATAACATTCACATGTATTACAAACATTAGGTATAATTTTTACCACCTCTTCATCATTAAGTAATCACCACCTCCAGAACTTTCCCTTATCACTCTCTGGACTCTAACCTAGTGGCGAGAATATTTGTGATCATTATTCCTAGGGATTGGACTATCAACAATAACATTCACTGGTCCTTCCCCTCATCGTTTCAATTTCCACGGATGCCAAGTGCTCGTTAACCAGTTCCACATTTTCTCTAACTTCTTGCTCTTCTTAACTTTTATGCTCAGCAAGACTTACTTGTAATGTGTCTTGTAAAATTATCTCATCTGCTTTATCAACAGTTGGCACTAGAGATGGTGGAGTAAGACGTGTGGATCTCCTTTGAGGAATACGAAAACGAATCATAGTTGATCATTTTGGAGCACTTGACACTCTTGCGTCCATGTTAGGGTTAAGTGACCTAGGGGCGCTAGGTTTCCTATGCATTCCTTGGGTAGACTCAGTCGGTTGTGACTGAGTCAGAGGAACATCTATCCCAAACACCTCCATATACATCCGAATGCTCCGTGTGCTTCATTTCTTCTGAGATCATCCAAGCTGGAATCTTCATTCCAACTTTGTCTTTGTATCTTCCTGAATTAAAGATATTTATTTCATTAATCATCATCCTTTTAGATTGTGGAAACCTGTCCTCGAGCACCCTTAAAATCTCAAGAAAATTATTCATGTTAATGACTAATGATGATCTAAATAAATCTTGGATAAGGAAATCGAAGATGTAGATGATAAGAGAATAATAAGTCCTTCCTATAGCCGCTCCGCATAATCAACATGAATGTTATTGCCAATAAAGCAATACATCATTTGCATTATCTGCAACAGTGGTTGATCCCATCCAGTTACACGTGTTGTCAAGCATTTGGAAAATATCTTGCACAACGTTTGCCATGGCTGCAGAAGACCAGTTGTCTTAAAGCTTGATGATGTCTTTAGCTCCATTGTAAATCCCAATCATTTTTGATACAATTGGAACCATGTCTAAAAATGAGGTGGTAGCAAAAAAACTATCATGAATATTGTTAGTTGCTTTTTTTTTTTATATTTTATGTGGTAGTGAAAGATTGTTTGAAGTTATCTAGGTAAGAGAAGCTCTTTCTTGACAACATAAATGTTAGGCTATACTTGATCCGTCATCCATCAAAGTATGCCAACATTGTGCCCATATAGATCCCAGGTAAGGAATGAAGAAAATGCAAATGCTGAATCATAATGCGGATTCTTGATTGATATGTCTCAGAAGTTTGCTTTCAGATGAGACCATTGCACTTGTTCAAATCAATCTCCTTGTTTTATATCCATAAGATCATATCTTTGTTTGGAGGACACAGTTTCGACTGATGAACATCAGCTGCATGTTTGTTGTTGTGCCATCATGATTACTGAATGAATGAAATTGGAGATGTTAGGTACATACAATCATTGACAATTTTGTCTTTTTCCACCTGTCTGTTTTATATTTCTGGCAATTCCTTTTTGAAACATATTTTTTGATCAGTTGTTTTCTCATGTTGCTCGAACTTGCTTTTTCTAGCACAATTACATACACTTTATTCGAATTTTTCTTTGATTTTACATTTTTGTGTGTTTTTTTGCAATTCTTTTTTTGAACACACTTTGATTTGCTTTTTTCCGTATGGATATTAGCTCTCTCTGTCTGTTTTTAAACTTTCCTCGCAAGAAATTCATTGTGACATAGACTTATTCACGAAAGATTGGAGATTTCCCTTTGATTTTAATCAAGACACTTTTTTATGAAAAATTAAAAGAAGATCATACATCTTCTTAAAACCATTTTTATGAAAGAGTACCATTTTGACAATAACAGATTTTGAGAACTTTTTTAGAAATCTTTAGACAAAAACTTTTCGTAAAATGATAACATAGAATCATTCAATCACAAATCCACAACTGAATGGTCACTAAGTCACTCACTCCTCATTTTGTTCATTGCAGAAAACGGCCGAAACCGGACATGACTTAGACCACTTAAACAATTGAGACTTGGATTTTCAGATTCAAGTTATAAAAACTTTTCCACTTTCACTTTTTGTCATGAATCCTAAACAATGTAAACAAACACATCTAATTCAATAACTGAATGGTCACTAAGTCACTCACTCCTCATTCTGTTCATTGCAGAAAACGGTCGAAACCGGACATGACTTAGACCACTTAAACAATTATGAATAGACATATTTGACCCAAAGTTTAGAATTCATTAAAACTTGATTTCTTTTTCACAATCATTTGATGTTTTCAAAACACATGAGAGACTGATCTTTTTGTTCCACAGACATTCGAGCATTAATCGTCATAAGCATGCAGAAATTATGAGCGCATAAAATTCACAAAGTTCATTGTTACTGATTTTTGACTTTTTGACATTACCGAATTTGACTTTTTGACATTACCGAGTTTGACTTTTTAACAATTACTGAGTTTCATAATGGAATTTAAAGTTGACTCCTTTTAATCAAACTTGATTCTTTTACGTTTTATCCTAAAAAAATAGTCAACAAATCAAATCTGATAAGTACAAACTTCGATAAACACCAAGTACATCCGAGTTTCAATTTATGCATCGAATTTATGGTTTAAGACCATTTCTAAGCCATTTGTCACTTATTTCCATATAATCATTGATTATTATAGTCCTAGATCTTAATTATTTAGCACAACTTCGATAACTCATAAACTCGGTAATCTTTAATCCTTACCGAGTTTAAACTCGATAATTCAAAACATCGTAGATCTAGATTAAAGCTCATAGCCACTTACGTTTGATCAAGAAAAATGATTGTATTCATTGTAATGAACTCGGAAAACGTTCTTTGATATTATTCTCAAACTCGGTTATTTGACTCGGTGAAAATAAAAAGTAAAAAAGCAAAATTATTCTTCCTTTTATAGTAACCGAGTATCAAGTTTTAGGAAATGACACTTTCAGCCCCTATAGTTTTCCTTTTCGAGTTATCTCTTTTATTTTCCGAATTTTGTTTTAAATTTTCAAAAACTCCCCCTCGAGTTATGATAAGTTGACCAATGTTATCAAAAACTCCCCCTTGGAATGAAATCATGCTAAACACTTAGTCCGAAAAATGAAGATTTTTGTTTTTCAAAGTTCAAAATTAAAACTTTTAAAATAAAAACTCCCCCTTGAAAATATATCATTTTTCAAAGTCAGTTCATTTGAGAGATCATTGTTTTTATTTTATTTTTGAAATGATGTATATGAATGAAAAAAATTCAATTACTCCCCCTCAGATTATGATCATGTTTTTTCAATCGAAAGCTTTTTATATAAAAAAAATTTGGAATCATGAATCTGATCATGTGATCTTTAAATTATGTTTTTGAGCTTTTTTATTTTTATTTTTTAATTTTTTTAATTTTGAAAAATATGACAAATCTTTTTGTAATTTTGTATTTATCAATATTTTCTATTGTTTTTTGAAAAATTTATTTACATTATTTGATGTATGATCTTTTTCAGAAGATAACTTTGTCAGACTTTCCAACTGATTTGAGTCATACTCTCATACCCAATGCAATGAACCAAATACACAAAGCGTTCTTAGAAAGCTTAGCAAATAGATCCGCAAGTTGTATTTGTTCTGACAAAGTAAAGTTCCACAGTAAACACATCTTGTTAGCCACAAAATATTAGCCGAACAGGAAGTTTCGTTCATTACGTGTACTGAGTTCTCGGCATTTAATTATTAACGATGTGAATAGGAAGCATCGAGAACGGCTCGATCAGTTAAACTAATATTGTAATGATTCGGGTTAATCCAAAGACAAAACTCCAGCCCTTGGAGCCCGGGTCCTAGTCAAATATCCCGGACGTCACTTAATGTGTCGGGTATATAAGTAACTTTTCCACCTAGGAAAAGTTAGTAGTTGTTCATTCTAATTTAATTTTCCTTTTCCATTTTCTCTCATTCTCTCTCAATTCTCTCTCTTATTTCTTGATTCGATTCGTGTATGATATATGAAGTGAAGTGTAATCCGGGATCCTACAATTGTTATCAAGCTATCAAGGTTGGATTCGTGATTCATTTTGCTAAAAAATCAAATTTCGTGGCTTATTTTGTGCATAAAACCCCACGGCTCAAAATTTATTTTTGGTTTATCTTGTTGTGTTATCGTGTTGTTTTTCTTGTATAAATGCTTAAGAGGTTCATGTGTTTGCTATTACAAAGATTTACAAAGCTCCTAGTTTGATTACAAAGCTTTATAAGGTCGGAGTGCAAAGGTTTATTTATTCGTGTTCTTCGTGGAGGTTTTGCATCATATTGGAAGATTCACAAAGAAACAAGCGTTAGTGTGTCATCCTGTTATACACACTTAGTATTGCATGTAATAGCTAGTTTCGTCGCTAGAAAGCTTATTTAGGTTATATTGCTCAATTCCGTCCTTGTGTTCTTCCGTGAGAGTTGGTTATAATAATTGTTTTTCTAGCTGGCGTTGATAGGAAAGGGGATCAAGATCCACTTTTTTAAGGAAAAAAAGCCTAGGAGGCGGTTTGACTGGTCCAAAGCGGCGAGTTATATATTTTAATCAAAGATAGCCGGCAGATTGCCATATTAACACGGCAGTTTTGAGAAAACATAGCGCGAGTTGCTTTATTAAAAGCCGGCGAGTTAAGTAAAAAAAAATTAAGGCAGGCCGCGTTGATCAAACACAGTGGTTTGAATAAAAAATCTAGGCAAGCGAGTTATCAAAAATCATGCGTTAGCATTAAAAAATACGCGTCGGTTTGCTATTTTTGGCAGCGGTTTGAGTATAAATACTATGCGGCGTTTGAGTATTTTATTCACGGTGGTTTGAACTTTATTTTTACACGGCGGTTTTGATACTTAAACATGACAGCGTTTGATTTAACAAAAAAGTTGATAATATGGTAATATTTTTATTAGCATTTCTAACTTATTTTTACATCAAATTGCAAATTTTGGTAACAGGTAAAAAAATTCGGTCGACACTTTTAGCGACTTTTTTGCGGGAAAAATTAAGTAAAATATAATTTTTTCTATAGCCTTTTTAGCTTATTTTTACACCAAATTTAGATTTTGGTAATAAGGTAAAAAAAAAATTCATAATCCAACTGCGTCGAATTCCAAACAAATCATCAAACCATAAACCAAATCCAAAACCATCAACAAGAACTTAAACTGCATTAATCATACAACAAACAAATCTCAACAACAACCAATTATACATTCACAGTTTTTCTATTGGTTTTGTAAAATCCCGTTAACTTTTTATCGGTTTAAATCATAGACGTGTAAAATCCCGTGAACGTTAATTGCATACATAACCACAACTTCAATCACATCACATCCACTTAAGATCCAACAAATCTTTTACACTTCATAATTCACGTTAAAATGGAAACAAAGAATACTTCATCTTCGGGTTCAGATTTAGAGGAACCAGAGATACAGAAACTGCAGATGCAAGCAAAGAATCACAAGAAAACTCCTTGAACAAATTGTAATGCACCAAGACACAATTCAACATTCTCTCAGCCTCCAACCATTCAGTGTACTACGAGTTTAGAGAAGCTTTTCACAAAACCTTTGATGCGAAGGAAGGACTTATTTCAAGTCTGTGCTATCTCGAAACATGCAGAATTTGGAAATTGCAATTCCGCAATAACACTTCAACGAAAGGATTCCAATTCAGAATTACGTGCGATCAAAGGGCAGTTTAAACATTTCATACATTCAAAGATGTTCGAGCTTTCCAAGTATAATACAAATGCTCGAGAAATATTACAAGATTTCAATGCATACACTACCATGGAAGCTCAAACCTTCAAGGAAACAATAATTCAAAACATGGACTCCATTGCACAATGTATGGTTGAAAGAGCAAGTTGATAAATGTTAGATTGTATATAAAAAATACCCAGGATTTTGCCAATAAAAGCCAAATAATGCCAAAAGGATAGAAATTTATGTGCTTTTGTGTCTATTGTGCAGGATTTGATATGTAAAGACAAAAGGAAGCAAAAACGACCAAAAAAAAAACCGACAAGAAATGAAGAGACAAGACAAGAGTGAAGAATGGAAGCCAATCTCAAAAGCCGGATTAAGCTCGTGAGCAAGAAAAGTCAAAAGTGGGTCAAGATTATGAAATAACAAAGTCAACTCTTGAAGAAAATGACTTTTCTACCCTTTGAATGAGAAGGGAAATAACCAAAAAATACCCTTTGCCAATTTTCTTAGTATACCCGGATACATAATAAACCACAAAGCCCAAAATGAGCCCATAATCCAAGCCCATTTCATGTTCACTAAAACTACAAGGGCCAGAAGTGTCAATTCCGAAACTGATTTTACATTACACTTATACAAAGAAAAAAAGAGGGACTACTTATGCAATTAGCCTAAAGATTCAAAATGTTACAGCCCTTTCCCCGTTCCCTTTTCCCTCTAACTGTTTCCAACCATATTTCCCGCCCAAAATCCACACAACCCAAACCAGCCTCTCCTTCTTCCCCAGCACTCCTACTTCATTCCCACCAATCACAAATGATCACCACGTCATTTGAGACACCTGGCAACATTTCATTGGCCCGAACACGTGGCCAAAGCTCATCAACGGCTACAAAGAAGTTTAAAAAGATCAACGGCTCACATTCCATGGAAGATTCTAGAAATTCTCACTTCTCTTCTCCATTTCTCTATAAATAGGACACTTAGGGTTCATTTTAAAAAGTTAGTTAGTGAGTTTAATTTTCAGTTTGTATTTTTCCTTACTTTTAAGCATTTTCTTTTAAGCTTTTCAAATCTGTTTTCATTCACTTGTACCATTGTTATTTCAGCTTGTACCTTTTACTTTTGATCAATAAAATCCTAATCTCAGTTTCCTTGTTCTTTGATTTCAATTTTAAGCAATATTTACTTCATAAGCTCTCATAAGCTCTTTTGAGCTTAAACTGTTTTTAAGCTCAATTTCTATACAGTCAAATTCCTAGTTAAAGTTCTCTTTCACACTCTTTTTGTTCATTCATAAGCCAAACATGATTACTTGAGGTAATTATGAATTCTCTTTGGAAGCATTTGGAGAAATAACTCTTAAAAGTTATGAGCCTTTTAAGCTGGTTTAGAGGCTAAGGAGCCGTTAGAATTTGATTTAAAGCTTCCTTATTCAAAAGAGCAGCCTAGTAGCCCTGAGACTACAAGTCAAGGTTCATTTCTTATTTTCATTAGTATAAACGTAGCTTAATCCAATTTGCTTATTAGTTTTCATTTGGTGTTCAATATAGGCTTAATCAGCTTGGATTAGTTGTTTTTTTTTATCTGTTTTGAGATTTCATTTCTTAGATTTGTGAATCTTTTCATTTCTAAAAACTGTGATTAAAGTAGTAATATCTAGCTGAGAAACTAGCATTTTTCTCTTAATAAGCTCAGTATTTTAGTTCTTAAATAGCTTAAGTAGATCAGTAATAATAGAAGTAGATATAAGGAATTTAGTTGTTTAGCTTTTAAATAGATTTGATACATAAAAGATAACAGTTTTAGTTAATTACTATGTTTGTATAAGTGTTTTGACTTATAAAAGTCAACTAAAATTGATCAATTACTGTCATTAAAATGTGTTTTTCAAAGAGATTAAGATGTCAAAAGTTTTTAGAAGTTAGATTGCATTTTCCAGAATTTTGTGGCTTATAATAACAAGCTCAGCACCAGGCAATCTTTTCCATATTTTTGCCTTTGAAATCTTAGGCCAAAGCCCTTAAGGTTTGTTTCTTACTTACTTTGTGGTTAAACATACTTAGCTAGTGTTCTTAGTTTCATAATGTCAAAAGATTGAAACCTGCAAAGGTAAACTAGCAGTAAATTCCATTTACATCAGCAGTACTAACCTCTTGTTAGTACTGCTGAGTTCAAGCTACAAGCTTAGTTAGAAATTCTTAAACTTAGGAGCTCATTTTCTAGTATATTTAAGCTTAGCCATAGTATAATGCAGATTAGGAATTAATCTTTTAACTTACAGCTTATCACCTTGACTTCGCAAAAACTAACCCTTTTAAACGTGTATCAATATAAACAAATATAAACACAACACAAAGATGATCAGAATCACGCGAGACCAATAAAACCGGAAGCAGTATAGAGTGTTCCCGGGTCGTTATGTCCCAACGAGGCTAGAAATGGATTATCGAAGAACGATTGATGATTGGTGTTTGAAAATGACAATGATTAGGATTGGACACCAAACTTAATAAGCAAATGCACATAAAAGAAAAGGCAATGAAAATAAGCTGGAACAAGAATCTGCAACTAGAAAAGGCAAAAACACTTAAAACTTCTACAATAAGACACAAATAAGCTGAAATAAACTTAAGACAAATCAAATAAGCTAAACTAACTCTAAATAAACAAATACAAAAAAGCAATTAAGCTAAATTAAATAAGATAAACGCAACAGTACTAACAACTTTAACTACCAGTACTAACTTGGAGTTAGTACTGCTAGGCTAAAGTTAGTACTGCTAGCCTAACAAGACTTAAAGAAATAATAAATAAGCAAACAAGCTAAAACAGAAGTTCACCTAACCTTAATAAGCATTTAGTAATTGGAATAAGCAACTAGAATAAACTAAAATGATAAACAAGCTAAAAAGCTACAAACTGATACACTTTTGAAAATACTTTGAAAAGGAAAATAAACTTAAATAAGCTTATCCCTAAAGAAAGTAAAGGAAAATGGTTTAATCTACTCTAAAAGGCTAAGGAAATCTTAAATAAGCAGAAATTATAAGCTGATAAGCTAAGTTGAGCAACCAGTACTAACAGTTAAGACTAACAGTACTAACTTGGAGTTAGTACTGGTAGTGTTAAGTTTTTATTTTTTTTTGTTTTTTTTTTTTATTTTTTATTTTTTTTTTTTTTTTTTTTTTTTTTTTTTTTTTTTTTTTTTTATTTTTTTTTTTTTTATTTTTTTTTTTTTTTTTTTTTTTTTTTTTAGTGTTGTTCCAAAAAAAGTGAACTACCAGTACAACTTAGAGTTTAGTACTGCTATGTGGAGTTTTAATACGTTTCAAAAAGAACCTAGGCAAGTACTAACTTTAAGTTAGTACTGCTTGTTCAAAACGGCCTTTAACTTTTCCAAAAATCATTTTTATTTCAAACTAATTAAAAACAGATTATCAAATAACAAAGTAAAACACTTATAAGCAATTTTCAATCCATAATAAGCACTTAATTAAGCATGAATTAGTCTAGCAGTATAAACTTAAAACCAACAGTTGTATTAAATAAACTAGCAGTTCTGCAATGGATAAGTAAAGTAAGAAATAGAGAGACTTACTACACCCTTGCTCAAAACAGGGTCGAACAATGAATCTACAAGCTCTAGCTTGCATAGAACAAGCTAGTGAGAGTCCATAAGCCCATCCAGAACTGGCTTATCATCCAATAAATAAGCTGTGGTGTATTGAGAGTGATTTTTGTGATTTTCTCTTAACTACTTAACTTTTTAGTTTTACTTAATGAAAACAGCTTATAAGTAAGCTGTGGTAAGAGCTTTTTGAACACGAAACAATATGATTAAGAAACTTAACACTTGGAATTTAAAAACTTCAAACTTGCATTAATCTTGAAAGTGTTACAAAACTGAAAGTAGAAGCAGTAAATAACTTTAAATATTAAATTAAGATTAAAAACTAATTAGTATCTAAAACACTAAAAACTAGACTGCTCAAAGGCTTACAAAAAACTCTATTTATAGCGAAGTCATGGACTTGCAGCTTGTGCTTCTTGGAGAGATAAACCAGGTGGCTAGTTGAGTGAGGTGAATCTTGCAAAATCCCAGTCTTTTGATTTCTTTTGAGCTTCATTGGAGACATTCTCAGCCATCGAAATGCTTTGGGAATGGAGAGGGATTGCCAACATGGACTTTATACAGCTGGGGGGAGAAATAGTAGGGTGGATGAAATGATTTTGGTAGGGTGTTGAGTGATTTTGCAGGGGAGAAGTATGGGAGCAAAACAGGGTGCTGGTTTTGGTATTGGCGGGAAGATTGGGAAGGGGGTTATACAAGTTGTTTGACAGAGAGAAGGTGAATATGAATTAAGGGTATGTTTGGGTTTTTTTTGTTTTTGAGTACAAAAAAAAAGCCCCTCCACTTCTTACATCTTTTCATTCTCATTTTCCCATTTCTTTCTTTTATAAATGAATTTACCCAATTTGGCATAATCAGCCCCTGTGGATTTTCCTTAATAAAAATAACTTAGGGTTTGGCATTTTTGACCCCCTCAAGTTATATTTTTCTTTGCTTTTTCTTCTCGGAGTTGACTTGACTTTGATTGGGCTTCGCTTTCACACACTTTCCATCCCGTGTCCGGTTTTGTCGCTTTTTACTTGGTTTTTCGTCTTCTTGTGAGATATCCATTCCTGTACAACACAATTAGCAAAACAAGCATATATTTGGCATTTTGAGTCCGTTTTTGGCTATTTTAGCTCGTTTTTAAAGGTAAAAGGTATGTGTAATTAAGCACATACCAAAATCCCCCATACTAAGATGTTGTGTGTCCCACGCAATCATGAAGTAAGCACTCGAGAAACCAAAAATCTCAAATCCCTTCGACTAATAACTTGGAAAAGTAGCCAAGCGTTTATCAAAGGAAATAAAAGAATCAATAGCCTCGACAAGTCCCAGTTCTCACCAATTTTTATATTTACACAACTACTCTAAAATTATTTTTTTTTTTTTTTTTTTTATATGACTTCCTTTATTTATCACAATGGATCAAAGAATAGAAGAAACGTTCTAAAAATCCACGGACTCCCTGACGGATAATTTCATCGTCCCCGATTCTTCCTCACAACTCCAAGCTAATCAATTGAACAAGATCAATTGTCGATATAAGTTAAGATGTTAAAGCCCTCATACTTATGACTGTGGACGTTTTTACTCCCAACATGGATATATGAAATTTAAAATGTGTGTCTCAAGTTTTTTTAATTCAACCATAGATCAACTTATTTTCATAGTCATAATTCAAGATGAATCACGACTCAAAGCAACAACTTATTAGGTACTTGTAACTTGATTTTAAACCATAGAACTTTTTGCAACATATTTATCATTTTCATAAGTTCTTAAAGCTAGGAATGTGTTGCTTAGTTTGAACACCTACCTAGGCCTCGCTCCCTAGTAGGATATCACAACCAACGACCGGTGTTCTTAGTTTGAAAACCCACCCCGTTGCTAGCGTAGTGGGAAATCACATCAACACCTTCTTCCTAATATGGCTAAGGATCGGTGTCTTAGTTTGAACCCTCACCTAGACCTTTCTTCCAAGTGAGATATCACAACACACCAAATCCCTAGAAGTAAAGACGTCTTAGTTTGAACCCCCACCTCGTGGTTAGCGGAGTGGGATATCACAACACATCTTTTACTAGCTCCATATGATCAAATGTATGCTTCATTGGCATAATTACAATATTCGTGCATTTTTGCATTCATTTTTGCATTCATGCTTCTTTGGCATTTTATCTTTCAAAACCTTGCTTTTAAAGAATCAAGTTACAAATTTGAAGCTTTTTCTGAAAACATCGATTGACTTAGTTGAACAAGCACGTATGATTAGGTGGATTAGAAGCTTATGGGAGAAAAAGAACACAAGTTATTCATATAAGTTTTGAGACGAATCTTGCTTAACACATAAACTTATATTTAACTCTATCATTTCTTGTTCTTCACCTTTTTAAAATTCAAAGCAATAGAATTCGTGAAAGCTCGGCCTGAAGGAACTAGCTAGGGCTCAATACGCCCGATCGAGTCAAAAATTATTCTCATTCTACCCAAAAGAAAGTCAAAACTGTGACAAAACACTTATTTTTTTTTTATTTTTTTTTAAATTTTCATTTTTTTTTGGTATTTTTGCAAAAATTTAAAATTTTGGTGAAAATACGGGATTACGTGGTAACAATGCTGCAGGCAACAATCAAATCGAAGATACCCCCCCAAACTAGCACTAAACATCGTCCTCGATGTTTTGAAGGGTACTACGTTATCCTAAGGCCGTTTATGAAGTATGCCAAATGATAAAACGTTAGTCGATTAGATTAGGATATCGGGATTCCCAAAATGAAGCTGAGGATTTGAAGCTCGAGTGATCGAATAGACAAAACCGAGAATACGAGAGCCTTCACAATCCGGGCAATCCTGGACAATAAACAACAACAACACGAAACACGGGTGATAGAAAAGACAAGCTATCTCACACAACAAACAACACTTATTCATACAATTACAACTACGGATAAGCATGGGTTGCCTCCCACGAAGCGCTTGTTTAAGGTCGCTATGCTTGACCCGTCACCTGAATTTATTGGACATTAGGGAATGTTTGGAGATCCGGGACTACCAATTGTGGTACGTCCCCTCCAAAGTAGTGCTTAACACGATGACCATTCACTTTGAAATTCGGCCCGTTGGCTTGAGATAGCTCAACAGTGCCGTAAGGAAAGACTTGAGTGATGGTGAATGGTCCACTCCAACGGGATTTTAGTTTGCCCGAGAAAATCTTCAATCTTGAATTAAAGAGGAGGACTCGATCACCGACGTTGAAAACGCGATTTTTGATCTTGGAGTCATGGATTCTCTTTGTTTTTTCCTTATAGATCAATGAGTTCTCATAGGCATGATCACGAAGTTCGTTAAGTTCATTGAGTTGAACTTTCCGGTGATCACCCGCAGTAGAAAGATCAAAGTTTGCTTGTTTCAAGGCCCAATAGGCTTTGTGCTCAAGCTCGATCGGAAGATGGCATGCCTTTCCATACACAAGCTTGTAAGGAGTACACCCGATGGGCGTTTTGTAAGCTGTGCGGAAGGCCCATAGTGCATCATCTAGTTTGTCCGACCAGGAAGCACGGTTTTCACCTATGGTCCTTTCAAGGATACGTTTCAAACCACGATTTGACACCTCGACTTGCCCACTTGTTTGTGGATGATACGCGGTGGAGAGACGGTGAGTGACTCCATATTTCTGCATGACCTTTGCAAATTGGTCATTGCAGAAATGAGTTCCGCGATCACTTATGATAGCTCGAGGGGCACCAAATCTGGCGAAGAGAGATTTTAGGAATTTGCAAACGACTCTGGCATCATTGGTGGGGAGCGCTTTCGCTTCAACCCATTTTGACAAGTAGTCAACGGCCACGAGAATATATTTGTTCCCTCGTGAAGACGGGAACGGGCCCATAAAGTCAATGCCCCAAACGTCAAAGATTTCACAAACTTGGATGGAGTTTTGAGGCATCTCATCCCGTTGCGAAGTTTTTCCTTGTCGTTGGCACGAGTCACAGTTTTTGACAAACTCGTGGGCATCCTTGTAAATGGTGGGCCAAAAGAAGCCGGAATCAAAGATCTTTTTGGCGGTTAGGTTTGCACCATGATGTCCCCCGGTGGGTCCATTGTGGCAAGCCTCGAGAATGTCGAGAGCTTCCTTGCCGTGCACACATCGCCTGATCACTTGATCCGCACAAATTTTAAACAAGAAGGGGTCATCCCAAAAATAATGTTTCACGTCCTTGAAGAACTTATTTTTCTGTTGGGTTGACATGCCCTTCACAACGAAGTTACCCGCGTGGTAATTTGCAAAGTCGGCAAACCACGGGGTACTAGAATCACCACGAAAAGTCACCATACTTAACGTCTCGAGAGGAAATGTTTCATTAATCTCTTTAGGGTCGAGAACGTTTTCATACGGGTTTTCTAATCGGGACAGATGATCGGCTGCGAGGTTCTCGGCTCCTTTTGTGTCAAGAACTTTAAAGTCAAATTCTTGGAGGAGGAGAACCCATCGGAGCAATCTCGCTTTAGCATCCTTTTTGGCAAAGAGATACTTGAGAGCGGAATGGTCCGTATGCACTATGCTTTTGTTCATGATAAGATAAGACCGGAATTTTTCGAATGCATACACCACGGCTAACATTTCCTTTTCCGTCGTGGTGTAATTAGATTCAGCCTCGGTCATCGTCTTGCTAGCATAATGGATAGGCCGAAAGTGTTTTTCATGACGTTGCCCCAAAACTGCCCCTATGGCGTAATCACTTGCATCGCACATAAGTTCGAATGGTAGATCCCAGTTTGGGGCAATCAAGATCGGAGCTTCCGTAAGTTTATTCTTTAACGTTTGGAAAGCTTGGATGCATTCATTAGAGAAGATGAATGGAGTATTCTTCTCGAGAAGATGAGTCATTGGTCGGGATATTTTGGAAAAATCCTTTATGAATCTCCGGTAAAAACCGGCATGACCAAGAAAACTCCTAACTCCTTTGACAGTGGTGGGATGAGGTAATTTGGCAATGACATCTATTTTGGCTTTGTCAACCTCAATCCCATTTTTAGAAATTTTATGGCCGAGGACAATGCCCTCTTTGACCATAAAATGGCTCTTCTCCCAGTTAAGACACAAATTGGTGTCTTCACATCTTTGCAACATTTTCTCAAGACGGGAGAGGCAATTTTCAAAGGAATTCCCAAAGACCGAGAAGTCATCCATGAAGACTTCCATTGTCTTTTCAACCATGTCGTGAAAGATGGCCAACATACACCTTTGGAACGTGCCCGGTGCATTGCATAAGCCGAAAGGCATGCGACGGTAGGCAAACGTTCCGTAGGGACAAGTAAATGTGGTCTTTTCTTGATCACGAGGGTCAATGGGAATTTGGAAATACCCGGAGAATCCATCAAGGAAACAATAGTACTCGTTTCCCGCTAATCTCTCGAGCATTTGATCCATAAACGGGAGTGGAAAGTGGTCTTTACGGGTGGCTTCATTTAACTTGCGGTAGTCAATGCATACCCGCCACCCGGTAACCAATCGAGTTGGGATCAACTCATTTTCTTCATTTTGAACAACGGTAAATCCACCCTTTTTGGGCACACAATGTATCGGGCTGACCCATGGACTATCGGAGATTGGGTAAATCAATCCTGCGTCAAGAAGTTTTTCAACTTCATTCTTGATGACATCGTGGATTTTTGGATTAACCCTTCTCTGATGCTGAACTGCAGGTTTATAGTCCTCTTCCATTAGAATTTTGTGGGTACAAAATTCCGGGTTAATACCCTGAATGTCGGATAATTTCCAAGCGATGGCTCGCTTGTGGGACTTAAGAACCTTGATCAGATCGGCTTTCTCCCCCAAACTTAATTCTTTAGCAATGATGACTGGTAACTTGTTGTCATCTTCCAAGAATGCGTATTCAAGATGGGGAGGTAAGTCTTTGAGTTCAACCTCTGGCGGTTCATCAATCGAAGATTTAACAGTTTTGGCTTCACAAAGTTTGATTTCTTCTTGGGTTTCTGGTGAACAATCTCCTTGATTTGGAATAGGAGTCGGTGGTTCATTGTTCAAGAATGCTTCTAGGATGAGAATGTCCCCGTCGGGATCATAATAAGTCGGATCAACTTCCGGTGAAGTTGTATCATCATCTAGAGCAAGAAAAGCATTTGCTTCCTCGAACAGTAGAAAGTCACTTTCTCCAAATGGAGTTAAGGTCGGAGATGAATTAGCAACAATAGGATCAAAGCACGGAGAAGGATTTCCGTATGCTACCGAATCAGAAAAACCTAAGACCTCTTGCGAGTATTCTTCACTAGCCATATCAATGACGTCAATCCGGTTTGCCGTCAGGTTTGGACTTACTTTAGTAAATAAGCTGTTAAAACTCATAAAATAAAACCAAATGAAAAAGGAAAGATGTGTTGGAAAGCTTATATGTTGATTTAATCTGATTCAAAAAGCTTTTTCAACCAAAAACAACTTAACTAGCTCAATTTGCATCTAAATATAGTTAAACTCTACTTTTTCTAAAATAAGCAATAATGTGAAAATAAGCTAAAATCCTAAATAAGCCAAACTGAAAGTGTGCTTTTGTAAATAAAGCTGTGTCTAATGAGTCCTTATTAAGGCCCATCTTTTCACTTTTTAAAAAGCCATTTGAAATAAGGACAATAAGCACAAATGCACTAAACTATCTTTTTTTGATTTATACTGAAAATAAGCACTTTTGAGCTTTAAACATTTGAGGCAAGCAATTGGATTCTTATGATGATATAAGCTAAAAACAGATTGAGATTTAAGCTCAATGAACAATAATTAAGACTCAAAAGATATTTTGAAACACTAAATAAGCCAGAATGAGCTTATGAAAAAGCTAATTATCCTTTTTTAACTCTCATGCAGATTCTAACTTAAACTTTAAAACACATTTGCACATTAAACAACCACTTACACAATGCATATAAAACACTTAAAAATTAATATGCAAACAACTAATATTACTTTAAGCTTAAACTCAAAAATTAAGCACTTCTACTTAAAGAGATTACCCCCACCCCCGCACAGGAATAAGCACAACAAAAATAAGAAGAAATAAAACAATAATAAGGCAAATGCTACAGTAACTTATTAAAGAAAAGTACAAGAATTAAATAAGAGTACTTACAAATGAACCTCTAGATAAACAAGAAGAACCCACCTGGCTCATAGAGTGTAGCACAACGCTCGCACTCTCTCTTCTTTCGCATGAGTCATTGGTTTTCCATTTACAATAACATACTTACAAAATGCTTTTCCACAATTAAATGCAAAGGTAATTCAGGTTATTAAACTGATTTGCAGACTTAAACTTAGTTAAATTTATTTAGCTCAAATAAGAGCTTAGAGTAGCTTTTTTAAAGCAATTAAGGTAATGTAAAATTAGAAACACGATTGAAAACAAATTGAAATTTCATTTAAACTTGGAACATTTACAATATTGCAGAAAGGAAAAAAAAGTTTTTTAAAAACTAAAAATTACACTATAGAAATTACACCATAAAAATTACACACTTGTTTACATGGCTCACTAGCCCTATTTATACAAAGAAAAAAAGTAAAAACAAGCTGAAGTCTTCTGTTTGACTTTCATTGACTTTTCTTTGTTGAGCTTGACTGTGTTTGTTTGTTGAGTATAAAGCTTCCTTGTGCTAGCTTTGTGAGTATAAACTCACAATATATCTTGGCCCTTAATTTCCTTGTATTCTCTTCAACCCTTAGATCGGAAATGCCTTGGATAGGCAAACTTGGCATTGTGGCCATTGGGTATAGCGTGTGAGTTTGGGCTTTAGTGGTTGATGGAGTGTTGCAGTGTAGAAGTATGGGAGCAAAACAAGTTGCTGGCTGGATTTGGTATTGGGAAGAGTGGAAAAATGATTATACAAGTTGGGTTGTGACAGAGGGAGGTTGAAGATGATTAAAGGGTAAGTGTTTGGCTGGTGTACAAGAAAGCCCCTCCACATCTTTCTTCTTTTTCTTCTCTTTTTTCCCCTTTTTTCTTTTATAAATGAAGGTTTCGCCAAATTGGCTTAATCAGCCCCTGTCTTTGTTTCCTTAATAATTATATAATTAGGGGTTTGGCTTTTTTGACAAAGTTTTATTTTTCTTTGCTTTTTCTTCGTGGAGTTGACTTGACTTTTGATTTGGTTTGTCTTGACACACTTTCCATCCGTGTCGGTTTTATCGCTTTTTGCTTGGTTTTTTGGTCTTTTTGGGAGATTTCGTTTCCTGCACAACCACAATTAGCAAAACTAGCATATTTTGCATTTTGGTCCGTTTTGGATATTTTAGATCGTTTTCTGTATGGTAAAAGGTTATGTGTATTATAGCACATTACAGAGTACCTTTTAGGTACTTGAATATTCTCTTAACAGCAATAAGGTGAGATTCCTTAGGATTTGCTTGATATCTTGCACAAAGACAAGTTGAGAATTGAATGTTAGGTCTGCTTGTAGTCAGGTACATTAGTGATCCAATAAAACCTTTGTACTGAGTCTCATTTATAGCTTTTCCATTGAGATCAGGTCCTAAGTTAATAGGGGGTACCATTGGAGTTTTTACTGATGAACCATTTATGTCATACTTCTTCAGTGGATCCTTGACATAATTTTCTTGGTTGATTTAAATGCCTCTTTTAGATTATTTAATCTAAAATACAAGGAAATAGGTAAGGACACCCATCATGCTCATTTCATAATTTTGAGTCATAAATTTAGCAAACTGTTTACACAACTTTGTGAATAATATCATCAACATAGATTTTAACTAAAATCACATCAGTTTTGGTTTTGTACACAAATAATATGTTGTCTATCTTTCCTCTCACAAACTTGTGTTCAGTGAGGGAGGTTGAGGGAGTTTCATACCATGCTCTTGGAGCTTGTTTAAGTCCATAAAGTGTCACACCCCGCCATGGCGGAAACAAAAGGCGTAACTTCATGGGTACCATCAAAACACAATGGTGTCAACAATAGAGAAACACTACATGAATATAAAAGACACGATGTGTCATGACAATACCAATAAAACACACAAAGGAAAAGCATCTTGCATTAATGAAAAAGGGGTCTCATCAATACAATGACAATGTCTCCCAAACCTATTAAACTAAAAACATTCAAGAATTCATGCAAACAAAATACGAAACGAAATCAAATGAGAACTTCCAATGCCAGCCTAATGGTCTTTCTAGCCACTTTTATTAACTTCAACACCTTCATAACGCTCACCTGAAAATGATGCTTAAGAACGTCAACACGACGGTTAGTGAGAGTCATAGGTTTACTATAACACCCCGTGTTTTAGGACAATGTACGACGTTAATAAAGTCACCATTTATTTTTAGTATTGTACGCATTTGTTTTTAATCGAAATCGTTAAGTTAAATCGCGTAAACTAAAAATGATCATTCAATGTAAACGTGCATTAAACGATTAAATGTTTACATCAAGCAAGTGTTATATGATTAATAAGGAAATAGCTAGGGCTCATACACGCCCGATTGAGTCAAAAAATTATTTCATTCTACCCAAAAGAAAGTCAAAACTTTGACAAAACACTATTTTATTTTTGAGAAAAATTTTAAATATATTTCATTTTTGGTATTTTTTGCAAATATTTTGGTGAAAATACGGGATTACGTGGTAACAATGCTGCAGGCAGCAATCAAATCGAAGATACCCCCAAATAGTTACTAAACATCGTCTCGATGTTTTGAAGGGTACTACGTTATCTAGGCCGTTTATGAAAGTTTGCCACTATGATAAAACGTTAGTCGATTAGAGTAGGATATCGGGATTCCCCAAATATGAAGATGAGGATTTCGATAAGCTCGAGTGATCGTATGAGACAAAAACCGAGAACACGAGGCCTTCACACTCGGGTAATCCTGACAAATAAACAACAACAAACACGAAACAAGGGTGATAGAAAGTTAAGCTATCTCACACAACAAACACACTTATTCATACTCTTTACATCTATCGGATAAGCATGGGTTAGCTCCACGGAAGCGCTTGTTTAAGGTCACTATGCTTGACCCGTCACCTGAATTTATTGGACATTTGGGAATGTTTGGAGATCCGGGACTACCAATTGTGGTACGTCCCCTCCAAAGTAGTGCTTTAAACGATGACCATTCACTTTGAAATTTGGCCCAGAGTTTTGAGATAACTCGATGGTGCCGTACGGGAAAACTTGTGTGATAGTGAATGGTCCTGACCAGCGGGTTTTAAACTTTCCTGAGAAAATCTTTAATCTAGAGTTAAAGAGGAGGACTCGATCACCAACGTTGAAAACGCGGTTTTTAATTTTAGCATCATGGATCCTGGTATGTGCTTAATTACACATACCTTTTACCTTTAAAAACGAGCTAAAATAACCAAAAACGGACTTTAAATGCCAAATATATGCTTGTTTTGCTAATTGTATTGTGCTAGGAACGGGAAACCAAGAAAAGGACGAAAAACATATGCCAAAACGAAAAAAAAATGGACTCGGAATGGAAAAGACTGTTGAAGACATAAGCCTAATCAAGCCGGAAAGTCAATCAAGTCAAAAAGTCAAGAAAAGTCAACTGGTCAAAGTCAAAGGTCAACCCAAGTCAACCCCTGGCCAAAAGTCAAAAAAATATAAGTTTAGGCTGAAATTGCCAACCCTAAACTTATGTTATTAAAGGTGAAAGAGAAAAGTAGAAGACAAGGGTTATTTGCAAGTTGTTCAAAAGTAACCAAGTGGGGGGCAAAAATTGCCAAACCCCCATAACTTGTTACTCCTCAAGGACGAATTTGAAAAGAGTTATATAAATCTTGGGGACTGGTTTTGCAAGTCCCCAAAAGTCTATATAACCACAAAGTGACCATGTGTGCAAACACACCATTAACTTTGACGGACCCATATTAGCAAATGGTAAAACATCACCACTCTGTTAACAGCCCAAAAGCTTTCCGCTCTTTTTCCCTCTCAAACACATCAGGGTGTTTGTACCGTTTTTACCCCACGATACATTCACCAACCACCTTGGTTATTCATTTCACCCTCATCAATCTACCTTTCCAGCCATATAGTTTGCCATTCTTGGCAATCCCAACACCCAAGACCAAGTCCGAAGGCTTAGATTGATTTTCAAGATTGAAGGGTCAAAGATTAGAGCTTTTAACAATCTCAACAACCAAAAAAAACCTGTGTTTGTGTGTCTACAAACAAGACACAGAAGAAAAAGAAAGAGAATGACTAGTTAGTTTCGGCTATAAATAAAGCTTGTGTGCCATTGTGGCCAAATATTCAGTTTCATTCAGTTTTTTTCCATGTTGTATTCAAGTTTTTATTAAGTTTTTATTTATTGTTTAGAGTGTTATTTGTTAATGTCTTTTTTGCCAATTGGGATATTTATAGTTTTATTGAAAATTTTAGTCGTTTTTTTCATAAGCTCTTAATAAGCTCATTAGAGCTTATTCTTGCCAATAAGCTCTAATTTAGCTCAAAACTTGTTATAAGCCCTTTCATACGGTTTTAAATGGAATTCAGTTCATAAATGTTCATTTGAGTGCATTTTGGAAGCTTTTTGAAGTAATAAGCTCCCAAGAGCTTATTGAGCCTTTGACTCAGGTTTAGAGGCTTGGGGGCAATTTAGGAAGGTTTTCTAGGCCAACTCAAGCAGAAAGGAGTGGGCCTTTGGTTTGAAACTCAAAATCATAGGTCTACTTTCTAAATTGTACCTTAGCTATTATTTGCTTAAACCTTTTGCTTATTTTGCTTTGCAATTTTTGTAAACACATTGGTTATGTTGTGATGGCTGTTTGTGAGTTTTATTGCATAATTTTAGTGTACATTAGCTTTTTTCAAAATGTCAATAAGTGTAGTATAAAGCTAGTAGAGAAACTAGCTTATTTTTCTTATTAAGCTAGGATTTTTTGCTTTTTAAAAAAAGTTTTAAATAGGTTAAAATAGTAGGAGTAGATAAAAGGTTTTGAGTTTTGGTCTTAAAAATATGGATTTTAATCCTACTTTGGTTGACAGTTTTTGAGATAAAGGGGGGTTTTGGAACAAGACATATAACGGGTCAAAAATGGTTATATGCTATGGGTTAAGTCAGCTTTAGGTTGATTAAGCTTAAGTTGAAGCTTGTTCTTTGCGTTTTCAAAAGTTCCAAGGTTTTGATGTGTGTGTGCGCTCTCTTCTTTGGTGTAGTCATCTTTTGAGAAAAAATTTTTTCAGGTTTTATAAAACCATTTTTTTTGAACTGTGATTTTCAAAGAACATCACAAAGTGCTTTATTTGAATAAGCACTTGTGTGTGTGAGTTAAGTGTCAAAAAGGTGTGTCTTGTGGTGTTAAAATAGGGCTGCAATACACCTTGGGTCTTTTGACTTGTTAAGTCAAAACACCCAAGTCTTTCTTATAACAGTTTAAAAAAAAAAAAAGTTTTTTAAAGCCTTTTTTCACCACACAAATTCAGCAAGTGTTTATGGTTTGTGAAAGCTCTAAATTGGTGCATAAGCTCCTCTTACACTACACTCAATCTGTTTGAGCTTAATTTTTTATTTAGAGCTTATTTGACAGCTTTTTGAAAGCTGTCAAATAAGCCCCTTGTGCTTTAGACTAAGTCCCCTGGTGCTTAAGGGGAGACCTTTAAGATTCTTATTCTTGGCTTTTAAGTGACCTTAAGTCCCACATTTCTTGGATTATTTAGGGAACTATAAGCCTTGATATAAGCTCTCTAAAATTCTCAGCTTTTAAGAAAGCATTGTTTGTTCGGCTTATTTCTAAGCCCAATAGCACCTTGATGTGTTGATGACCTTAGCTTAGGGATTGCTTTTTCTCATTTTAGGCTTTATTTAGCCTCTGAATTAGCTCATTTTTAACTTTTCAATGCTTTTTAGGTGAACCTAGATAATAGTGTAGCTTATTTACCTTATTCCTAGTTTTTTGTCAAAACTTTAGCATTTTAGTCCTTTGGAGCTAAGTTTAAGCTCCCTGTCATATAAGTGGTTAGCTTATTAGGCTAAGCCTTAGCTTTTAGCTTATTTAGATAGTTTAGTCTATCTCAGCTTATTTGTGTATTAATCTAGCTTATTTCTCGACCTAAGTCCAAATGACTTTGTCTTTTTTGCCTTTAAGCCTAAATAAGCCAAAACTGTCAAATTGAGCTTTTTTTTAGGCGTATTTACAGCGTTTCATTAAAAGCTCTAGAAGACAAAGTTGTTAAGCCCCACGAGCTTAACAACTTTGCTTCTTTGAGTTTTCAAAAAAAAAAAAAGGGGGGGGAAGACACTTGGTCCGGGTGAGCATGACTGACCCGGTACCTGCGGTACATCCCTTCTACAAAAACACATCTACCCTGCGCACTTGGGTTCTTTTTAGTTTAGACCCAAGGTGCATGGTATTTATGTACATTTTGCCCAAATAAGCTTATAAGCTGTATAGATTATTTTCGGGCTATTGTTAAGCAACCTGGTGTTTTTCATTTTTCGTAAGGCAACTTTATAGTATGAAGTATTTAGAAAATTTTTCGAATTTTTTGTTAAGTTTAATATTTTTTATAATTTAATTTAGTTAAAGTTTTTTATTAATAATAAATACAAAAATTGTCAAAAAAAGATTTTGCTTTTTTTTAGAAATTTTCTTTGTAATTATAGTTTGTAGGAAAAATATAAAAGTTTTCGTAGGGTCATTTTTATAACTTTCTCTCTTTTAAAGAACGGGTCCGGGTACGGGTTTTTGTTTTGACTCGTTTTTGGGTCAAACGAACTCCGTTTTCGGTCTAGTCTTTTTCATTCTTCGTTATTTGACCCGTAGAGTAGTTTAGAAGTGAAAAATTTTCCGTAGGGTTATTTTTAAAGATTTTAGGTTTTCCCCCTTTTGTCCGGGATTCGGGCCTTCGTTTTCTAGTTTAATTTCGTAATTTTTAGGTTTTTCTTAAACGTTTTAGTCCGTTATTGTTTAATTTGACTTTTTCAACTTCCCAAACTCATTCCTTCCTTCAAACTCAAATCTTCGATCGTATCGATTTACCATTCCAGCCTCGTTGGGGATTTACGACCCGGGAACATTCTATACTACTTCTCGGTATCATTGACTCTGCTTTTAGACTATTCTTACTATATATTTGATATTTTATTATATTATATATATATTTTAAGGTGTAGTCAGAGTGGATCACTATGTGTGAATGAAATGACCTAAACTTGTTATAGTGGGGTTTATATAGGAAGAGACATTAGGGTTTTAGGGTTAAGATGATAATAAGCAAAAGCACATAAAAATAGCAAAGAGAATAAGCTGGAACAAGAATAAAAACTAGGAATGACAAAAACACTTTAAAACTTTTACACTAAGCTCAACATAAGTAATCTAAATCTAAATAGGCAAAATTAAGCATGTAATTATAGCTAAATTACCCAAGAGTGAAACACTACAGTACTAACAAACTAGGTGGCCACCACAATTATTTACTACCAGTACTAACTTGGAGTAGTACTGAGTAGTGTTAAAGTTAATGCTTGTTCCAAAAGTGAGCTTAGCAGTACTAACTTGAGGTTAGTACTGCTAGTTGAAAATACCCCTTAAAAATCATTTTTCTCTCAAATTAATTAAAAACAGATTATCTTATCCACAAAATAAGACACTTATAAGCAATTATGATTAAGATTAAGCACTTAAATAAACTGAAATGGACTTAAGCAGTGATTTAAATGATAACAAAGCAGTTTCTGCAGAAGAAAGTAGATAATAAGAAAAAAGAGAGGATAGACTTACAAAAACCTTTGCTCTAAACAGGGTTTCAAAACAATGAATTACAAGCTATAGCTTGCATAAAGCAAGCTTAGTGAGAGTCCAATAAGCCAATCCAGTTGTGGCTTAAATCATCAAATAATTAAGCTGTTATGTGGTATTTTTGAGGAGTGTTATTTGTGATTTTTTTCTTAACTACTTAACTTTTTCTCTTTACTTAATGAAAACAGCTTATGAGTAAGCTGTGGTGAGATGTTTTTGAACACAAATCAATATGATTAAGAAACTTAACACTGGTATTGTAAATTGACTTAAAAACTTCGAACTTGCATTAATCTTGAAAGTGTTACAAAGCTGAAATAAAAGCTGTAAGGACTGAAAATAAGCTAAGTTAAATTCAAAATTAAAGACTAGTTTCTAACATAGATTTTTCAAAGGCTTACTAGAGCTCTCATTTTAGCCGAAGTAATGACTTGGTCATCTTGTGCTTCTTTGGAGTGATAAAACCTAGTGTTGCTAGTTGTGTGAGGAGAGACTTAAAGCAAATCAGTCCTTTAATTTCTTTTGAGCTTCTTTGGAGACAATCTCAGCCATCGAAGTTCTTTGGGAATGGAGAGGGATTGCCAACATGGACTTTATAAAGCTGGAGGGGGAAAAGTAGGGTGGATGAAATGATTTGGTAGGGTGTTGAGTGATTTTGCAGGAGAAGTATGGGAGCAAAAACAGGGTGCTGGGCTGGTTGTGGGTGGGTTGTTTTTTTGGTATTGGCGGGAAAGTTTGGAAAAAAGGTTTATTACAAGTTTGGGTTGACAGGGGAGGTTTGAAGAATGATAAACGGGGATGTTTGGGTTTGTGTACAAGAAAAGCCCCCACCACATCTTTCTTATTTACTTTTCCCTTTCTTTCTTTATAAATGAAGTTTCCCAAATTGGCATAATCAGCCCCTCTCTTTGTTTCCTTAATATAACTTAGGGGTTTGGCATTTTTGACCTCTTTTGTTCGAGTTGGGAAATTGGTATTGTTCCACACGTTAGGAACAATTGATAAATTTGGAGTTTATTTATTTATTTATTTTTTTTATGGACAATTTTTTTATATTTTTGGTTTTTCTTTTGTTTTTATATAATAATTATACTAAAAGAAAATGAAAATATTTTTGTACCCTTTTTTTTTTTTGTAGAAGAAAAATATTCACAGATATAAATATAAATTGTCAATACGTAGCGATATTCTTTTTCAACCTCCCCGGCAGCGGCGCCAAAAATTGACTACGCGCGAACTCACCCCTCAAATATGTAAACAAATACAAACATGTATAAATACACAACAAGGGACGAAAACGCGCGAGACCAAGAAAACCGGAAGCAGTATAGAGTGTTCCCGGGTCGTTATGTCCCAACGAGGCTGGAATGGAAAATCGAAGAACGATTGATGATTGAATGTCACAGGGAATGATTTAGCACTAAAACTGATAATAATAAGCAAAAGCACATAAAAATAGCAAGAGAATAAGCTGGAACAAGAATAAAAACTAGGAATGACAAAAACACTTTAAAACTTTTACACTAAGGCACAAATAAGCTAATCTAAATCTAAATAAGCAAATTAAGCATGCAATTAAGCTAAATTAAACAAGAGAAACACAACAGTACTAACAACAGTACCACCAGTATTAACTACCAGTACTAACTTAGAGTTAGTACTGCTAGTTATAAGTTAGTACTGTTATCCTTAACAAAACACAATTTAAACAAACTAAGCATTTTAAGCATAAGAATAAGCAACTCACTGGGCATAGACTATAAAGTCAAAAATGATGGTTGAGCTAGAAAACTAAAAATCTGTATACAACTCTTAAATAGTTAATTCTTGATAAAGACAAATAAGTTTCGATAACTGAAAACAGTACACTACAATAAACTAATTCAACATCTAATAAAAAGCAAAAGCAAATCTTAAACACTACCCGTTCTGCGCTGAACAACATAAAACTATCGAACGTAGAACGGGATGAGCAAAATTGAACTGCAATGTAACAATCAGTTTTTAACTGACAGAACATAAACTTGGAGGGTTTTTTTTTATTTTTTTTTAAGTACTAGCTAGTGTTAGTTAGTACTGCTACCTTTTGAAATCCAAGAAATTTGAATTAGCAGTATAACTTGGAGTTAATAACTGGTAGCTTAAAGTAGTGTCTGTTCAAAATGTGGAACTAGCATACTAACTTGAGTTAGTACGCTAGTTGAAAATACCCCTTAAAGAATCAAATTTTCTTTCAAATTAATTAAAAACAGATTTAATTTTAATCAACAAAAATACAAGACACTTATAAGCAATTTTTAATTAAGAATAAGCACTTAAATAGCTGCATTTGCCTAGCAGTGTTAAACTTATAACTCGCAGTTTTAACAACATAACTACCAATTCTGCAATAAGACAAATAAAGTAAGAAATATCGGAGACTTACTACACCTTGCTCAAAACAGGTCAAACAATGTGAAGTCTAACAAGCTCTAGCTGCATAAAACAAGCTAGTGAGAGTCATAAGCCCATCCAATACTGCTTATCATCCATAACATAAGCTAGATATATTTGAGAGTGATTGGTGTGCTAATCTTCTTAACTTCTTAACCTTTTAAGTTCACTTAGTTAAAAGAAAAAAAAAAATAACAGTTTGTAAACAAGCTGTATTGAGAGCTTTTGAACAATAAACAACATCAATTCATAACATAACACTTGGGATTATAAAGTCTGACATTAAAAACTCAATTCGCAATTAAAACTTAGTAAGTAGATCGTAACACAGTTACTAGGACGAAAGTAAAAAGCTGTATGGACTGTAAATAAAGCTAAGTTAAATTAAAAATAAAGACTAGTTTCTAAATAATATTCTGCCTCAAAGGCTACAAGAAAGCTCTATATATAGCCGAAGTTTATTGGACTTTGCATCTTGGCTGTCCTTTGGAGAGATAAAACCAAGTGTGCTAGTTGCGTGAGGTAAATCTAGATCAAATCCCAGCCTTTGATTTCTTTTGAGCTTCTTTGGAGACAATCTCAGCCATCGAAGTGCTTTGGGAATGGAGAGGGATTGCCAACATGGACTTTATAAAGCTGGGGGGGTTAGTAGGGTGGATGAAATGATTTGGTAGGATGTTGAGTGATTTTGCAGGAGCAGTATGGGAGCAAAACAACGGTTTTGCGGGCTGGTTGTTGGTATTGGCGGGGAAAATGCTTATACAAGTTGGCTGTGGCAGAGAGAGGTGAAGATGATTAAGGAATGTTTAAGCTTTTGTACAAGAAAACCCCTCTACATCTTCTTCTTTTCAATTCCCTTTACCCTATCTACTTTTATAAATGAGGTTCCCAAATTGGTATAAGCAGCCCCTGCCTTTGCTTCCTTAATATATAACTTAAGGGGTTTGGCAATTTTTGACCCCTCAGTTTCTATTTTTTCTTCTTTTCTTCTCGGAGTTGACTTGACTTTGATTGGGCTTCGCCTTCACACACTTTTCCATCCCGTGACCGGTTTTGTCGCTTTTTGCTTGGTTTTTCGTCTTTTTGTGAGATATCCGTTCCCTGCACAATACAAATGCAAACATACAAATACAATGTATTTTTGGTATGTTTTTATTCTTTTAAGTTCGTTTTAAATGGAAAATGGTATGTGTAATTAAACACATATCACTGGTCGACTATGCCTTCAAGGAGAAGATATGGGTAAAACTAGAAGTGTATGTGGACGATATGGCGATTAATAGTAGGACTGAACAAGACATCATAAAAGATATAGAACAAACCTTCTCCACCCTCCGAATGATAAACATGAAACTCAACCAGAAGAAATGTGTTAGCCCTAAAATATGGTAACTTATCTGGAATTACATTTATCATTTATAGTCGTGTCGGGTTAGTTTAGCTAGTAAAGCCCGGGACTATAAATACCCCCTCCATACTTCCATGGAGGGGTGAAGCTCACTTTTGTAAGGTGAAAGTGTGTGTGTTTTCTCTCAAGCACACACCTCTTCCCATATCTTTCTCTTTTCTCTCTAATAAACATGGATCAACACCTTTTCCATTTTACCATACCTCCGGATTGTGTTATAAGGGTGAATAATGTTAACAAAATGTTCATTCGGTATGGAGGAAGGAAAGTTCTTGGGCTACATAGTTACTTCAGAGGGGATAAGGGCCAAACCTGAAAAAGCAAAAGCTGTCATGGATATGCCATCACCAAAGACCCTCAAGCAGATGCAGTCTCTAAGTGGGAAGCTAGCAGCCCTCAATCGTTTTTTGTCTAAGTCAGCCGAACGATCCCTACCTTTTTTAGATACGTTGAAAAAATGTACTAACAAGAAAGACTTCAGATGGACAGAGGCCGATGAGGCAGCGTTCCTAGAGATAAAGAAGTTAGTGTCTGAGTTACCAACTCTCACTACCCAAAGAAAGGTGAGACCCTGATGATGTACTTGGCCGCAGCGAATGAGGCGGTTAGTGCGGTGCTCCTCACGAAAAGGGATAGAAGGCAAATGCCTATACACTATGTTAGTCGATCTTTGCAAGGGGCAGAAACAAACTATGCTCCAATGGAGAAACTCACTCTAGCCCTAGTCCACGCGGGCAGACAGTTAAGGAGGTATTTCCAAGCTCACCCGATCAAGGTCATAACTGATAGCCCAATCGGGCAAGTGCTGGATAACTCGAGAGCGTCGGGGAGGTTAGCAAAGTGGTCTGTTGAATTAGGGGCTTATGGCATAACGTATGTACCAAGGGTAGCAGTAAAGGGTCACTTCTTAGCCGACTTTTTAGTAGACACTCCAACAAAGATAAATGTTACACTAGAGATGGCTAACAACCCAAGGGTGGAAGACATCCCAGAATCTTCAAATGCAAGGGAAGATCTTACTCCTGACCCGAGGGTATAGAGACTATATACCAATGGAGCTTCAAACAATGTAAGATCCGGAGCTGGCCTCATCCTGATAGCTCTAAATGATGTGGAATACTCTTACGCGCTTCGCTTGAATTTCTCTAACTCCAACAACGATGCTGAGTATGAAGCTCTACTGATTGGGCTACGGATAGCCTAGGAGATGCAGGTGAAAGACATTCATTCCTTTGTGGATTCCAAGCTAGTGGCTAGTGAGGTGGAAGGGTCATATGAAGATAAGGGTGAAAGAATGATAAAATACCGGGAAAAGGTCTTGGAACTAGTTGGTGCATTCAACAGGTTTCGAATAACTCATATCCCTAGAGCAAAGAACAGGAAGGCCGATGCCCTTAGCAAGTTGGCAGCGGTTCAATTCGACCACTTGTCCAAAGAAGTACTAGTAGAGGTGCTGAATGAACGCTCCGTCGAGCCGCAAAAGGTTAACATGGTGGTCGAAGAGGAAGGCCCGACCTGGAAGACCCCGATCCGAAACTACCTAGAGAAAGGAAAGCTGTCAGAAGACCCTGTTGATGCTAGAACTCTGATGGAAAAGATTGGGAACTATACGATGGAAGATGAAGTCTTGTATATGAAGTCTTACTTGGTTCCATTGATGAGGTGTGTAGGTCCTCTGCAAGCCAATTACGTTATTAGGGAAGTGCACATGGTCTCATGCGGAATGTACGACGGGCCCAGACATGTAGTGGCTAAGGCCATGAATCTAGGGTACTATTGGCCCTCTATGCACAGAGACGCAAGGGAGATGATAAGAGCATGTGATGATTGCCAAGCACATGCATCTGTACCCAGACTCCCTAAGGCAGACATGATCTCAGTAACATCAGCATGGCCATTTATGAAGTGGGGTATGGACATAGTGGGACCTCTCCCAGAGGGTCCAGGAAGGGTGAAGTATCTAATCGTGGCAATCGACTACTTTACCAAATGGATGGAGGCGAAGCCGCTAGCTACCATTACTGGTAAACAGGTGGTGAACTTCACTTACGATAATATTGTCTGCAGGTTTGGGATCCCAGCTACAATTATCACAGATAACAAAACTTAGTTTATGAATGATTCTTTCAAAAAGTAGGCGAAGAAGCTTAAGATTCAGTTAATCTCTACTTCAGTTTACCACCCCCAGGGAATGGAGCAGTGGAAAGAGCAAATAAAAGCCTCTTGAGAGGAATTAAGACCAGACTGGAGAAGGGAGGATCAGCTTAGGCTGAGGAGGTGCCAAATGTGTTGTGGGCACATAGAACAATGAAGAAGACCAACAATGGTGAAACACCCTTCAGCTTAACCTATGGTACCGAAGCTGTCATCCCCGTAGAGATCGGCATGCCGACATACAGAACGTATAATGTGAATGAAAAAACTAATGATCAGGAGCTTCGTCTAAACTTAGACTTGCTGGATGAACGAAGAGAAATAGCAGCTATAAGGGAGGCCAGGTACAAGCAACAGGTCGAAAAGTATTACAACAAAAAGGTGTGACATGTGCAGTTCAAAGTGGGAGAGTTTGTACTCAGAAGAAATGAAGTGTCAAGGGCTGCTAACATAGGAAAGCTAGGACCCACTTGGGAAGGACCTTACAAAGTTATCCAATCATTCCAAAGTGGAGCTTATAAGCTAAGTAACATGGAAAGGGAAGAGATACCTAGGACCTGGCATGCTTGCAACCTCCGAAGGTGCTACATGTAAAACACCAGAGTACCTTTATTGCTACTATGTATCCCTACCGAAGAAGCAATTTTCAAAGTATAGACTTGCTCTGGAGATATTAATTGATGTATTGTTTCTTCTAGCATGATATGAATGAAACAAAATTTTCTCATATTTTCTTTTAAGTCTATATATTTAAAATTTTTTATATCATAACGCGACTATACAACGACGGATGGCTCACTACCTCCGTATGAATAGGGTGACTCCTACTAATGTGTCCTGAATGGTGAAACTGATGCCATTGGTGGTTAGGCTGAGCAACCTTTGCTAATTGACTCTGTAGCAGAAGGGAGGGGAACAAACACTTCTCCCTTTCGCGCATAATAAATACTCTCCGGTGAATAGCTACATCGGATAAAGAAAGCAACACGATAATATTCATTTGAATGTTGCACCAAAATGCATACAAACACAAGTCATACCGGTAGGAAAGGGCAACACAGGCATATTGATTTAAGTTTAAACATTATCACAGGCATATGGGTATGTTAAAACTCCTACAAAATACAATAATGTCTAGTTTAACCCAGAAACTGCTAAGGTAGGTTTGCCTCAGGTCCTAGCACATGGGCTACAGCCTGAAAACTGTTGCGGTAGACCATGCTGGCTCAATAGGCCAGACCCATATAAGTCTAGACACCTGTCTGACAAGTGACAAAGTGTGCTACAACATATGACAATAAATAAACATACATTCAGGGGATGAATAACATAAAAAGCATAAGTAACCACCAAGATAGAAAGTTAAAAAGGTTACAATCACATCCAAAAAATAAAGTTGCTTAGAAAGCACTTAAAGCCCGAAACACAAGGCTAATTACATAAACAAAATAAAATAACTGCAATCTAAGGCTGGCCTAAGCAGCTGAAGGACCTCATTTCTCAACGGACTTCTTCTTTTTCTTTAAATGCTCTGGAGTGCTAGTATGACCAAAAGCCCTGGATGATGAAGTAGAGTGTCGAATATGGGTGTTAGCCCTCAAGGACGGGGCAACAGAGGAAGTCTGGTGGGAAGATGTCACCCTGTCAGGCTCAAGTCGAGCGATGTCTGGCAAAGAGCTCTGAGAATGTTGAGATACCTTGTCCAAGAAAGGGAAAATAGTGTCAGGAAAAGCAGCAATGGCTCTATCAAACTTCTCCTTAGCATCGGGAATGAAACCAGCAACCTTCTAAGATAACCCTCTGAACTCCTCATCAGTGCGATCCATACGCAACCCACGCTCGACTCCAACACTAATTGCCGTATTCAACACACCCGCAAACGCCCGGTTAAACTCACTACTCTTAAGGAACCTTCGAACAAGTGGAGTGAAATCTGACTGAAAGAAGGAGGCAATGCTGCCCTGGATCTCCTCAGCTTGCCTCTCACGATGTTCCAACTATGACTTAGTCCCAACAAGCTCTTCCTCAATCTTTGCTTTCTTAGTAGAAAGAGTGCCCCCTCATTCCTATACTTCCTATGTTTCTTGTCCCAACTACTAATCTTATGTTCAACCGTCTGACACCTAGAGTTAAGAACCTCCAGTTCAGCTGTCAACCTAGACACCTCCTCATTAGCGTTAACGGTAGACTCCTTTTGTTGCTTAAGGTCAGCACCTTGCTTCTTAATAGTCTGCGTCTGTTGGGCACACCGCTTCGTAAGACGCTTAACGTTCCTTAGAGAGTAATCATAACGAGCATTCAACATGCTCCCATGAGTAATCAACTAACACTGTAACACACTCATCCGATCAGACAACTCAACTGAAGAAAGATCCCTCAACCGATGAGTCTCAACTGGTGTAGGGAATTGATCAAGGGCAGTCCTGCAAACCTTAGGATCCTTGTAAAGTTCTTTCTGTCGTAGACCAAGATTGAATCTATGAATTTCTTCCCAATCGTCTCTGGTATAAGGAGGAGACTCACTTCCAGAGCCCTCGTCATAAGGATAAGGAATGTAATAAGGCCCCGGGACAAAAGGAAGAAGATCTTTATCAAGCACATCTCTAGCAATATTACTAACTCGATCCTCGTAATAAAGATTAACATTTCCATCACTAGCAATCTCATCAGCACCAGCATCAGCATCATCATCTAGGGGCTGAGTATCGGGAGCTGGCATAGCCTCCTGAGCAGGAGAAGACGCATCCTCGCTAACACCTGCATACAAAAAATAGAGAAAAGGAAAACATATAAGGCAAAGACTTAGTATAATCTGGAATGAAGTTACTAAAGAGACAAGCTTACCATGAGGTGCGCAAAAACTGGCCCTAGTAGTCCTCCTTACGCCCTAAAAAGCTCCTGATGAGGCTCGACTTCCTTATCTGGAAGAAGAATTGGAGGATAAATCACATCTAGTCCAATGCTCGGATCAAAAGTTCGAAGTGGGATAACGTTTATAGGCTCACCTTGGCTAACATCGTTGAGGCTTTCATTACCCTCCATAGCAAACTCTGGACCATCACGCTGATCATCATCATCAAGGGTACCATCATCAGTCTGCTCGACCTCATCTCGAGCTGCATGCCCACTAGAACTTGCTCCAGACCCTTTCTTGCTCGATCTGGTCTTCTTGGCCCCATTGGTAGATATCACTGGCCCAGTAGAGGCTTTTCGCTTGGCCGCATGATAAGCCTTTGTGACTACCTTAGTATTAGGTCGGGTAACAACGATCTCCTCTAGGGAAGCACGAGGGATGGCAGTACCCGCTGGAGCGGGTGATGTGGTGCGATCAACAACTCTACCCAGAATAGAAGTGCCTAGCTTATGTGGCTCCTCTCGTATCGTAACATTATCCAAGGAAGGCATGCAAAGGAAGTCATAGATACTCATAACTGTAAAAAAAGAGGGAGAATTCATTAGGTATGCTCAGAAGAGTTAAATAACAACAATTAAAAAAGTATACTGAACCCCCTACCGGTATTGTCAGAACGTCTCAGCACAGGATCACACATCGGGTTACGCCAAACTCTACTAAGCCCAGACCGAACCAGCACCCCCTCCGAGATATCACGAAGTTTCACAATGTGAGCCTTTAGTCGGTCCACGTGATTCTGGTTAAAATTGGTAGGAACCTTATCTGTAATACATGAATCGGGATGTCTCCAAGGCATGTGAAAGGGAATAGCCTTACGATCTATCAAGAAAAATTTCTCCTTCCAAAGTTTCAACCCAGACTTAGCAACTTCCAAACACACAGGTGCAGGATCCCCACGTTTAGCAAAAGAGAACCAATCCCCCTGTTTGGAGAGTGTCTGAAATACCCAAAATAAAGTAACTGTAGGCTCTATGTTTAAACTCCGACAGAGAACCTCAAATGTAATCACCTTGCTCAGACCTAGGGGAACTAGCTGGGAGATATGCACCTTAAAATATTTCAACACCCTCTAGGAGGAAAGAGGAAAAAGGAATCCTAACACCCAAAGAGTCAAAAATCCTAGAGTATATGCCTATGGCTGTATCTTCGACTGGGAGATTTATCATCCTAAAGTTAGGATCAGGCAGGCGAGGGCTCAAATCTAAAGGGATATCATAAGTGGCAATTAAAGTCTCAAGTTCGGTATCCTTCAATTGAGAAACATACGTATACATATATTTTTTAGCCATAAGAAAACAAGGTGAAATCTAAAGAATACCTTGAGATATTGTTGGAAAAAAATTGGTCAAACCACCTTAGATCTAACCTCCGGATGAAGCAAACAAGCAACTCCGGACGAGATAAATCCAAGCCCTCTATATGAGACAAACTCAAACCCTCTGGATGAGTTTACCCTCGATCGAACCAAGTAAAGCACCTCCGGACGAAGAAAGCTAATCACCTCCGGACGAGGCAAGCTAAGCACCTCCAGACCAAACTACCTCCGATCGAAGCAAGTCGAACTACCTCCGATCGAGGCAATTCAAGCACCTTTGGATGAAACCTAGATCCGGACGATCTCACCTCCGATCAATACAAACAAACACCTCCGATCAAGACAAACAAACACCTCTGATCAAGATTAAAACTAAACACCTTCCGGATGACACAAAATCCAACCCTCCTTCCCCCCCTAAACAAGACAAAATACAAACCCTTTCGGACGAGACAATTCAAAACCCCTCCGGACAAAAGAAATCCAAACCCTTTCGGACAAGACAAGTCAAAACCCCTCCGGACGAGACAACGTTAAATAAAACACTCCAGACGAGACCATGTGCCATCTGGTCAAGATCCGACAAGTCCACTTCCGAACGAGAGCGCCAAAAAAGGAACACAAAAAAGGGGGAAAGTCTTTGGTGAAGTTGTAGGTGAATTTTTTTTTGAGAGGTAATGGGGTAAAAATGAGTGGTATGGTTTGTATTTATAGTACCTTGGGGAAAACCTAAGGGCTATGAGGCTTGAGGGATGTTGGGCCCAAGAAGCCTATGACATGTGGGCTAGTTGATCCGGACATACTATCAAACGCACAAGGACGATAAGCCATCATAGTCTCACACCAAAGTAACAAAACAAAACATTTTTACTTAAATTTAGCATAAAAATAATCTTGATATATCCTAAGGCGGGGTAGCTCGGTGGACTAGACAAGTTCTCTTTTTTAAAGTCTAGCACCAACTACTTAACAATACGTTGATACTAGACCGGGGGACATGATGAGGTATGGTCTCCTCTGAATGTTTACAAGGAGACAATCACTATTAACTCCTAATATTCCTAAGGCAAAACTACTCCACGTTAGAACGGTCCACTGGAATAGCTGGGGTGACGAAGGTCACCTCAGGTCCATAGGCAATAACTAAGGAAAAGTGTCTCCTCAAGAGGTAAGTTAGTAGCTAGTCCCTTCAGAAGGCAAGTACCAACCAATCAGGAATAGCTAGTCCCTTCAGAAGGCAAGGACTAGCCAGTCAGGAATAGTTAGTCCCCTTAGCAGGCAAAGAGCAGCCAGTCAGGAGTAGCTAGTCTCCTTAGGAGGCAAGGAGCAGCACTGTCTCGGAGCTAGTACACTGACGACTAACGTACGATGTACGAATATCACAAACGTCTGGTCCACAACCAGTATTTGGAGCATGAAGACAACTTTGACCCCAAAGACAAAGTCTGATACATGCCAGAGACTTACACGTTGCCCCTAGAAGACAACTTGGACATACAAGACAAAGTCTGATATATGCAGCGACTGACGTGCTGCCTCTAGAAGACAACTTAGTTTCCACAATGCTCGTGTCTTGGAGCTAAGTCCAGGTAGTATATAATGAACTCTTCACATACATGAAGAGGGCATGTTTTACACACATACACTCCTCCTTACTCTCCCTCTCTCTAGTTTTCTCACTTAAACTTATACTAAGCATACACTTACTCTCACGCCGGAGCTTGGTCTCAGATTCAAAACCCGAGGCGAGCTAATAGTGTTCTTTCTTACTTCAGCCTAAAAGACGAAGGAGTAGCTGCAGGATCTCCTAAGGATCAGGGTTGAAGAGCATCTACGGAAATTTGCTCAAAGAATCAGTAACAAATATAACTATGTCATGTACTATATTCGTTGGCATATGAACCGTAACATAATATATTAATCTCGTGTATTTTAGATTTTCTAACCACCGTTAAAGTCTAATCATGCAAATAATTTATGTTTAATAAATGGATGATAAGCATTAAGTTTGATTATCGTTAATACGTTTTGTGTATTTCTTGAGATCTATTTTCTTTATTAGAATATACGTATAAAGATAAGGATAAAGTTTTATATTCATGATCGTTCTTTATATAGAGTCAAATGGCTTCTAAAATTATATGGAGTTTTGGCCTATACATACGACATTTGTTTTATCGTGTTTTTGGAATAGCATATATATGTACATGTTTTATCGAGTTTTGGCTATGATTTTGAATATCTATTACTTGTTGTGAACCCAAAAATTGCCTACTGCCTCTATGCTTAAACACTATGAGATATTTTGTAACTTACTTCAAGGCTTAGGCGTCACTAATAAGAACTGTGATTTATTCTTTATAAGTCATGTATCTTGTATAATTAAAGTTAAGTTGGCCTATCAACATATACTAATGAAAGATTTATCTATATACAAGTTTGATCATTAGATACATTATGCTCGTTAAAATAATTTGGGGGGGGGGGGGGACATGTTAATTTATTTGTATTTTTGTCAATGTTTTTAAGGATGTCATAATAATCATTATAAATGCTCGTAATAGGTAGTATACTTTGGGGGACGTTAAGAATTTTTTACTTATTTTTGAATTTATAGCCAAAACTCATATATTTACATCTGTTTAAATTCCCCAATTTTTAAATGTTTAAGGTGGATTGTTTTGAATGTTGATTATCTGTTTTACAACTTGCAATTTTATGTGAGTGGCTAACAATTTGAATTTGACACAATTTGCTTATGGTGGTTTCTAAAACATCTCGAGCTTGATTTATATGTGTTACTTAAAAAAGTTGGTTACTATAAATAATATTTATTTTATGTTGCCTTTAATTGGAATCCCAGTGGACTTTTATAACATAGCTGTACTTGATTAGTGATGGTTAAAAAAAAAGTTAGTTACAAAGAACATGATTTTTTCAGTAACATGAATAAGATACCAACCCAAAGTTTTGTTGAGGGGGGACTCTTTTAAATGCTAATTTTTCATATTATAAGATTATCACTTTCACTTATTATTATATTTACTTGGGCTATGTAATTACTTGTAAATTGATTTATATCGCATTATGGTGTTAAGGCTAACTATGAGAAAACTTGTAAGAACATGGTTATATGAAAAGTATACGTGCCTCAATACATTTTAGACCATTATTTCCGTATGACCAATTATAAAATGATCTTTTAGTAAAATATTATAGACGTATATCTGATAGCATGAACCAGAAAACCTGCATTATGAGTAGTTCCAACTATCACACTGACTAGCGCCGGGGCTCATGCCTTCCCACTCAAAGGCTTATTCAGGATGATCCCACTACCCTGCTGTCCCCCTCTCTCCCCTAAGAATCCTATGGTTATTTGAATAGTCCTCTACGTGCCTCTAACTTCATTTTAGTACCTCATTATTTCCGTCCCTCTAGTATTTCCCATATGTCCCAATTTATAAATGATCTTTTAGTAAAATATTATGAAACCTCTCCAATTAAAATTGTTACACTAAGTATGCAAATATTTTGATCAATATAAACATTGTAGTTATGGACGTGGCTAATGCGCATTTAATAGAATTTATGATAGAAACCAAGGCGCAAGATAAAAATGATAGTCTACAAAAGATAAAAGTAGCATCAACAATATATGTCATCACTATGTACGTCGGAATTTATTAACTATTAAGGAAAATATGTAATGACACGAATTATTATGAATGTTGACTCATAATCACCTTTTTAGGGGTAATTATATATCAAATAGTATAATAAGATATCAAATATAAAATCTCCGCAAGTCAACCTAGTCAACCCTTTAGGAAAAAGGTCAACAAACTCACGGGTATGATATAAATGATTTCGGGCAAGTGATCACCCGGGTCGTTCTCCCAACGAGGCGTGAAATGGAGAGTCGAAAGTCGGTTTGATATTTGATGTTTGAACAACAAGATTTTGATTGGTTTTCTATTTCTACAAGAAAAACAAGTAAAAGGCAACTTAAATCTAAAACGAAATTAAAAACGTAAACGGGAACGTAAAAACGCAACTCGAAAACCTAAAACATGAAATTTTAACCCTACACATGCAAATTTAATTTTTATAAATCCTAAAAGATAAAAGAAAATTTTTTAAAAAAAAGATTATATTTTTTTGACTTTTATATTATTTATTATGAATTAAAAACTGATTTAATCTAAATTAATTATTAAAAATACTAAACTAATTTATAAAATTATGAAAAATTCAGGGAAAGTACTTTACGCTATGAAGAATGCAAAAAAAATAAGACTTTAGAAAAACTGCTTAAAAATAAGCAGTTATTAAGCAAATAAGGTTAATAAGCAAAACAGGAAAAACAACCTTAAATAATAAATGTTGAAAACGTATAAATGAAAAAGACCCCAGGGTAGTTGGTGAGTGTGTGGTATGCTAAGGTGTTTGTGTGTGAAGGGAGAGGTCACAGGTTCAACCCATGTGGCCTCTCTTTTTGATTTTTTTTTTCAATTTTCTTTTTAAAAACTTAAAGAACAGACAAAATAAGCAATTTTTAAAACTACAACTTTTTATGAAACTTAATATTAAGCTGGAAATAAGCTGAAGAAAAAGACAGATTGGCTTTTAATTACTAAGTGGAAACAAGCTAAACTGTTGGGACTTTTAGAGGACTCAATAAGCTAAGGAAGTGCAAATGAGCTTATAACAGCTTATACCCTAAACCTAATAAACACAAGAGACTAGGAATAAGCAATTAAAATAAACTAAAAAGCACTTAAAAAGATATAAAAGCAGATGGCAAAATAAAATAGTTTGAAAGGAATTTTTACAAAATTTAAGCTAAGAATAAGATAAAATAAGCACAAGAAATAACAAATAAGCTGAAAACAAATGAACATGTAAACCTAATGAGCACTTAAGACAAGGAATAAGCAAATGAAATAAAGCACTTGGGACATCAACCATCAAAAATAGTTTAAAAAGGGCTATGCACCACTTTTAAGCTAAGCTTATGACCAAATAAGCAAAGGACATCAGCTATAAAGTAAAAACAGATTGAGTTTGGACATATTTCAAAAACATTATACATGTGACTTTCTTAACTTCAATCAATTATAGTCGATCATTCAAAAGCTTTATCAAATCAAATTTCAAGGTTTACTAATCTCAAGGTATCGTTGTAGACTAATACTCTGCGTTTTTATATTTCGTATATCTTCTATTTAAATTTAGGGTATAATTATTCCATTGAGGTTAGTATTTAGGGATCTGGTTAGTATAAATTTATAGTATAAATATAGGGATCTGGTTAGTATTCACGATTTGATGGTATAATTCTTCCATTAAGGGTATAATGTTTCCATTAGTATAATTCACGATTTTCCATTGGTATAATTCACAGTTTCACAATTAATGTTTTGATCTTCTTTTTTATTAATACGTTTCATTTTTGACATGTTGTTTTGAAGGCGTCAAGATAAACCCAATTGATAGGTTGATCTCTCTTTTTTTCTAACTCAGATTTGGTTTGGTTTGAAAATCATTTATGTAGTTGTTGTTGTGATTTACAAAAACACAGAGTAATGGTTTCTTCTTTTACTTGTTTAGTTTATGTCTTTATCACATGCGCTATGACCACGCTTGCGCCTAAGGAATACCAAGTTGGAGGTGCTATTGATTGGCGTCTCCCGACTACTAATGAAACTGAACTCTACAATGTATGGTCTTCAAGAGAACGTTTCATATGCGGATACTCTAAGTAGGTTTTTTTTTCTTTGCTAAATATATCACTTTTTTCAGTTATGCCTTCTTTTGCTGTGTTTAATGTCTTACAAATGCTAAACAGAACTTTAAGGATTCCCATTTTGCTATTAACTGTAAATATTTTTGTTATAGAGTGTTCGCTTGGTTTAACTTATTTAGTTGGCTTATGACCCTTCTAGGATTAGACTAAAAAATACCCAATTGGATTAAAGATGAATGATAGGGGATGATTGGTGGGTATATGTGATGCGTCGTGTGTATCTCTGTCTATGTTTTACAAAAAAAAACAATGTGTATGCTGCAATTTGTTGAAGTTAGTTAACAATCTAGCAAGTAGTGTTTTCTATGATTAGTACGACAATTACGACTTAACTTATAAGTAGTTATAGGGTTGTGTTTTGTCTCAATGTCTGATCAAATAACAAAGTTAGGCTAAAGGGGGACAGGTCTGGCCAAACATGGTGACAGTTGCACACAAGTCTATTAGTTGGCAGTTTTGGCCCCTTACTTCTTATAACTTCATTGCAACTTTCGCCCGGTTTGCAATTTCGACCCTTGTCTTTTTCTTTTGTAATACAACTTGAGGTTTGGCAGTTTTAGTCCCTCAAGTTGTATTTTCTTCATGTGGCTGACTTTTGACTGACTTTGGCTTCGGATTGACTTTGTCTTTTCCATCCCGTGCTTAGTTTTGGCCGTTTTTGGCTTTCTTTTTGAATATCCGTTCCTGCATAATTCAAATGCAAAACATACAAATACAATGTATTTTTGGTATATTTTTAGTCATTTAAGTCCGTTTTTAATGGAAAATGGTATGTGTATTTAAGCACATACCATCCATGGGTTAGTCCGGTCCATTGTGTTCCTAAAAAAGGGGGTATGACCGTTGTCAAGAACGAAGAAAATGAATTGGTGCCTACAAGATTAGTCACGGGATGGAGAGTTTGCATCGACTATCGAAAGTTGAACGAAGCAACTTGTAAAGACCATTTTCCGTTACCATTCATGGACCAAATGTTAGAGCGATTAGCCGGCAATGAATTTTATTGTTTCTTAGATGGTTTTTCAGGGTATTTTCAAATCCCAATTGATCCTAAAGATCAAGAGAAAACTACTTTCACGTGCCCATACGGAACTTTCGCGTACCGTCGTATGCCATTCGGTTTGTGCAATGCACCCGGAACTTTTCAACGTTGTATGATGGCCATTTTTCACGACATGATAGAAAAAACAATGGAAGTCTTTATGGACGATTTTTCAGTTTTCGAAGATTCTTTTTCCTCGTGTCTTGCTAATTTAGACAAAATGCTCAAACGGTGTGAAGACACCAAATTAGCACTAAATTGAGAAAAAGCCATTTCATGGTTAAAGAAGGCATTGTTTTAGGACATAAGATCTCTAGAAATAGGAATTGAAGTTGATAAGGCAAAGTTGATGTAATTTTTCTAAGCTTCCTCACCCAACGAACCGTTAAAGGAGAATCAGAAGTTATCTCCGGGCATGCCCTGGATTCTATCGAAGATTATCAAAGATTTTTCCAAAATCTCTCCGACCCATGACCCATCTCTTAGAAAAGAATACTCCTTTCATTTTTGCTTTGTAAGATTGTCATTTTAGCCTTTCAAACATTGAGAAAAAAAGTTGACCGAAGCTCAAATTCTCATTGCTCCGGATTGGGAACCAACCTTTTGCGAAATCATGTGCGATGCAAAGTGAGATTATGCAATAGGTGTTGGTCCTAGGGCAATAGGATTGAGCAGCATTTCCGACCATATTCATTATTCTAGTAAGAACCATGAACCGAAGCAGAAACAAACTACACAACAACCGGAAAAAGATGCTAGCATTGTTTAAACGCATTTGAGAAGTTTTCGATCAAATCTAAATCATTGAACAAGAGTGTTGTTTAATACTGAAGCATTCCGCATGTGAAATCCTTTCAACAAAAAAAGATGTCAAAGCACGATTGCTTAAGATGGGTCTTACTCACCTTCAGATTTGATTTTTAAAGTTAATCGATACAAGGGAGCTTGAAAACTATGCTGTCGATCACCTCTCTCGTCTTGAAAACCCCTACGAGAATATTTTTAATCCAAAAGAGATTAACGAGACTTTTCCTTTAGAGACTTTAAATGTGTTAACTTCTAAAGACCAAAGTGCCCTGTGGTTTGCCGACTTTACTAATTACCACGCGAGGAAATTCATTAAAAAAGGAATGTTGACTCAAGAGAAAAACAAGTTCTTTAAAGATGTAAAACATTACTTCTGGGATGACCCTTTTCTTTTCAAGACTTGACACTGATCAAATAACCAGCAGGAGGTGTAGATGGCAAAGAAAGCTCTCGAAATTCTCGAAGCTTTCGACAGGTGGACCCACAGTGGGACACAACGGTGCCCAACGTTCCGCCAATAAGTTTTTGATGCCGGTTTCTTTTGGCCTACCATTTATAAGGATGCTTTCGAATTGATCAAATCTTGTGATGCATGTCAAAGACAAGGCAAAATCTCTCAACGTGATGAGATGCCTCAAAATGCTATCCAAGTTTGTGAAATTTTTGATGTATGGGGTATCGATTTATGGACCTTTCCCATACGTCTAGAAGTAACAAATATAATTCTAGTAGCCGTCGATACCTTTACTATAATGGGATTGAAGCAAAAGCGCTCCCCACCAACGATGCAAGGTAGTTGTAAGTTTCTTAAAATCCTTTTCTCTGATTCGGGTGCTCCGATAGCGATCAAACCGATGCGTCGGGACCTATTTTTATAACTAACAAAACTTGATAAGGTTATGTCTCACACATATGGAGTCACCCATCGTCTTTCAGACTCCTAACCACCCACAAAACGATTTGTCAATGTTGAATTCACGAATCGAGGTCTCGAAAAGAATTTGGAGAGAACGGTAGGTGAGAAAATCATGCCTTATGGTCCGACAAACTAGATGATGCATTATGGGCTTTTAGGACCGCTTACAAGACTCCAATTGGATGCACTCCGTACAAGTTAGTTTATGGAAAAGCGTGTCACTTACCAGTTGAATTAGAACACAAAGCATATTGGGCTCTTAAGCATGCCAACTTCACCTTAAAGACCGCGGGCGATCATCGAAAGCTCCAACTCAATGAACTAAGCGAGCTTCGTGATCAAGCTTACGAGAATTCGCTAATCTACAAGGAGAAGACACGAAGCTACACACGTATTCCAAGATAAGACCGAATCTTCAATGTTGGTGAATCAAAGCTGCTTTTCAACTCCCGATTAAAGATTTTTTCCGGAAAGCTCAAGTCCCGTTGGTCCAGACCTTTCACAATCACCGAAGTCTATCCTTATGGCACTGCCAAATTGTCTCATGCCGATGGTTCTAATTCCAAGTCAATGCCACCGTCTTACTCAGCACTACTATGAAGGGATCACCACCATGTTATCCGGACTCTAAACTTTCCTAAGGATAACTAAATTCAGAATCGATCGAGCTTTGCGACTCGTGTACCAAAAACAACCCGCTCGTGGAGTTCACCCATGCTTATCCTTTCATTTTCTTTCTTTTTTCCAGTTGTTCTAAATGTGATGTGTTGTATTGAGAAAGGCTTGTTCTCTTTTCGATTTCTCGCTGTTTGTTTGTTGCTTGTTTGTTGTGATTTTTGCAGGATTCTTCCAACAAATTCTTTGAATCCTCTCGTTCCGATTATTGTCCCGTTCTACTCCAGCTTCTCATCCTTTGTGTGAAATTAGTTTGGGGAGATCCATATCCTTTCATAGAATTAGCGGATTGATCCATAACACATCCTAAAGGACTCGTTGAAGACATTTACGTTAAAGTGGGAAAATTCCACTTTCCTACTGACTTTGTTGTTGTCGATTTTGAAGCCGATCCTCGAGTTCCTCTCATACTTGGGAGATCCTTTTTGAGGACCGGTTGTGCTTTAATTGATGTTTATGGAGAAGAAATAACCCTTCGGGTTGATAACAAAGCCGTCACTTTTAATCTAGATCAAACCACGAGATATTCCTATACAAATGATAAGTCGGTAAACCGAATTGACATCATTGATGCAGCTTGTGAGGAGTATGCTCCAGAATTGCTAGGATTTTCTAATTCTTCGAGTGGCAATCCCACCAGGACGTCTGAGCCGTTTACTTCTGAATTCATTTGGGAAGAAATCGAAGCTTATCTTAAGGACGATTTGATTTCACCGGAAATTGATTACGCCGATTGCAATCCGGAGGAAGATATTTGTTTGATTGAAAAATTGTTAAATAATGACTTGATAAGTGTAGAATACACATATCCGTTTGTACCTAAAATAACCCAAATTAAACCCAAAACAGACCAAAAATGGCAAAAATATGCTTGTATTTGTGTTTTGTGTGTGCAGGTACGGATATATCAAACGACAAGTTACCAGTAATTATTGCAAAAGGTTTAAAAATGATGAAAAAGATGCTCTCTTAAAGGTGCTCAAATCTCATAAAAGGGCCATTGCTTGGAAAATCACCGACATCAAGGGTATCGACCCTCGTTTTTGTACACACAAAATCTTGATGGAGGATGATTACAAACCCACGGTTCAAAGTCAAAGACGGGTTAACCCAAAAATTCACGAGGTAATAAAAAAGGAGGTCTTAAAACTTCTTGATGCCGGAATGATTTACCCGATCTCCGACAGCCCATGGGTTAGTCCAGTGCATTGTGTTCCCAAGAAAGGTGGAATAACCGTTGTTGCTAATGAAGAGAATGAATTAATTCTGACACGTTTAGTTACCGGGTGGAGAGTTTGTATCGACTATAGGAAGTTAAATGAAGCGACTCGAAAAGATCATTTTCCATTACCGTTTATGGATCAGATGTTAGAAAGATTAGCCGGGAATGAGTTTTATTGTTTTCTAGATGGATTTTCAGGGTATTTCCAAATACCAATAGATCCCCAAGACCAGGAGAAAACTACTTTCACATGCCCGTATGGAACTTTCGCGTACCGTCGCATGCCATTTGGCTTGTGTAATGCTCCCGGTACTTTCCAACGGTGTATGATGGCCATATTCCATGATATGATCGAAAAGACTATGGAAGTGTTTATGGATGATTTCTCAGTTTTTGGGGATAGTTTTGATTCATGCCTCTCCAATTTAGAAAAGATGCTAAAACGATGTGAAGACACGAATTTAGTTCTTAATTGGGAGAAGTGACACTTTATTTGTAGAGAAGGAATTGTGTTAGGGCATAAAATTTCAAAATCGGGAATTGAGGTCGATCGTGCTAAAGTCGATGTTATCGCTAAGCTCCCTTACCCGACTACCGTTAAAGGTGTTAGGAGTTTCTTAGGTCATGCAGGATTTTACCGCCGATTTATCCAAGACTTTTCTAAGATTGCTAGACCAATAACTCACCTTCTTGAGAAGGAAACACCGTTTGTGTTTTCTAAGGATTGTATTGATGCTTTTCAGACTCTTAAAAAGAAGCTTACTGATAAGTGTAGAATACACATATCCATTTATGCTTAAAATAACCCAATTAAACCCAAAACAGACCAAAAATGGCAAAAATATGCTTGTATTTGTGTTTTGTATGTGCAGGTATGGATAAGTAAAAAATTACAAGAAAACAGTCAAAAACGAGCAAGCACGGACACGAGAATCAGACCAAAAATCACAAGAAAACCGTCAAAAACGGGCAAGCACGGACACGAGAACGGAAGAGTGAACAAAAGCCGGAAGCAAAGCCAGAGAAAGTCAAGCCTACAGTCTACTCTAGTCAATCATGGTCAACAAAAGTCAACAAGGCCCAAAATATTCCACTTAAGCCCCTCAAGTTTCAGAAAAGTTCATAAATGGTCCCTAAACCCAAATGGGCCTTACCCGGATCCTAAAGCCCAAAACCCTAGCCCACTTATCTTTTTATAAACCACAAGGACTGATCTTGCAATTTCTAAAAGTTATTTATAACTAGAAATAGAGGAAACAAAGACAAGGACCATTTGTGTCATAAGGCCAAAGTTTAAACCGTTTTACCCCTCTTTCAGTTATAAAAAGAAAAAAAATGCGTGAAGACCCATTTTACTGTTCATCGTCACTCTCCTTTCACCCCCAGTCAAAAACAAAGGGCAAATCAAAATCAAGGGGTGGATTAGTCAATTCAGAAGCTTCTAAACAAGATGGTAAGGAGAAATCAGTCATATCATGGATCACTTAAGCTCTTTCACACTCAAAGGCCACGTCATCAATGGAAGAAGCACAAAGGGGTGTGGGTTTTTGCACTAAACACACTCACACAACTAGCACAAGCTGTCACATCAAAGAATGACAGCTTGGCAATCCGTGTGAGTGTGCATTCAATCCAACGGCTTACAATAGCTTCTCCAATGATTGGGAAATGAATGGCAGAGATTGAAGGATTGGAGAGCAAGGCAAGAAGGCTAGAATCTTCCCTAGCTGGCTATAAATAGAGCCTCACTCTTCACACACACACACGTAGTTTTGAGGATAGTTTTTAGCTTAATTTTACTTTAAATCTTGTAATTTCCTTTTAAATATTGTAAGCAACCTTTTTATTAATGAAATGCAGTGTTTTCAATCTTTCTAAATCTCTTTAATTCATAATCTCTCATTTTTCTTATTTAGAATTAAGCTAAAGCTCAAAAAGCCCTTATAAGCTCTAATAAGCTCTCAAGAGTCTATAAGCTCTTGATTTGAGCTTAATTACCCTTAAATCATACTTTAAACCTATAAAATTAGCTTAAATTCTAATTACCTTTGGATTTGGACTTATAAGCTTATGGAAGGGGGATCTAAAATGGAAGGATCCCCAAGGACTTATACCCTAGCTTATTAATAAGCTAGGGAGCTTGTAGCTGCCATTATTGGTCCCTTTTGTTTAGCTAAAGGTTCAAGTAAGTTTCTCTTTTCATTTTTCTCTAATTTCAGTTTAAATTGCTTAGTTATAGCTATAATGCTTATCATTGCTTATTTGCTTAATCTCTTTGCTTATTAGTACTTATTTGTGTTTTATTTAGCTTAATAATCATAGTTGCTTGCCTGTTTTTAACTTTCTTAGTTTGAATCATAGTTTTTCATATAATTGTCTTAAAAACCCCTAAAAAAACCAAAAATATAGTAAAATAGCTTAAGTCTTAGATTATTGCTTATTTAGTTGTTAATTCATGCTTATTAAAGTTGTTTTAATCTATTAATTGTCTGGTATTAAGCATTTGTTTAATAGATTTCAAATTTAGTAGCTTAATCACAACTGTCATAGTCTTAAAGGGGTGTTTGGTTTAAGCTATTTTGACTTCAAAAAGTCAAAGTGAGTTTTCAAAATAATTTGAGGCATTTGAGTTTAGATTTAAGAACTATTGTTAATCAGTTTTTAAAAGTTATTTTTAAGATTATCAAAAGTTATGTCTTAATTTAGGTGTTCCTGCACCAGGGTAACTTTTCTCTAAATTTCACTTGTGCAATTTTTAATCTAAGCCCTCAAAGGCTTAGATCTTTCTTGCATCTTGTTTATACACTCTATTTGAGTGTGTCTAAGTGCAGGATTTCCCTTAGGAAACCTGCACTCTTAGTTTGCACTTGTGCAAAGTGCAACAGTACTAACTTAAAGTTAGTACTGTCACTTTAAGCCTAGTTTTTAGTTAAGTAAAAGTAGGATTTAGGTGCTTAGATTCAAGTAGGATTAAGTTTAGCTATAGCTTATTATAGAATCACTCTTAAATTGCATTTTCTAGCTTATTTTCCTAGTTTAATTTAGCTGTCAAAGTCACAAAAAAAATCATAAAAGCCAAAAATAGTACTTAGGAATTTTAGAATCTTACTTTGTTAATTTAGCTTATGATTATAAATTTTTCAGCTTATATAGATAGATTATAAGTAGTTTAAATAGTCCTTTAAGTTTTAGAGTCCAGTTTAGCTTTTTAAGGTTTTTAGCTTATTTGGATTTTGTGTTACTTTGCTTATTTCCTGAGTTTGCTTAAGTCATGCTTAATTTCAGTAGCTTAAAAGCACTTCTAGGTTAGATTTCTTTGCATTTTTAGATTAAGCAAATCATAAGCTATCTAGATCACTTTTCCTTTTTAGAATTGAGCTTAATTTGAGCATTTTATAGCTGTTTAAGTAAATCATAGCCCAAACCTCCACTTTCTGTTAACAGCTTATTGATAAGCTGTTTTAGGGCTTATTAGTTAATTTTAGCTTATGTCCCTTTTATTAAAGTAGCTTATTTTAGTCTTCTTATTAATTCCTAGTATTTAGTTTTTCTTAAAAGTAAAAAAAAATAAAAATTAGCAAAAAGGGGTTGCCACCACACTCGAACCCACGACCTCTCAGTTATAAGCCCAACGTGTTAACCAATTGCTTCAATAGCTCATCCAGTGTTATTTCCCCACATTTAATACTAGTACACAATTTCATTTCCTTTTTCCATAATAAGCCGTAGCCTTATAAGCTTATTTGAGGGCTTATTCGTTTAGCATTTTGGTCTTTCTTATTTTTCTTGTGTTCCTGCTAGTATTTAGGATTTATCCTGAATTTTTTAGATTTTTCTAGCTTAAATTTTATTTTTAATCATTTTTCGAAGGTTAAAATCTTATAAAATTAATAAAAAATAGAAAAAAGTTTCAGAAAAATACAAAAAAATAATTTTTAGTTTTATAAAAAATAGCTTTAGGTTTACATCCAGTAAAATCATTTTTACACTTTTTAGATCTTAAATTTCATTTTTGAGCTTTTATTTTAAATTTTAAAAATAGGATTTTAATAATAAAAATAGTTAAAAATAGTTTTCTTTGCTTTTATAATATTTTAGACTTTTCTAAGCTTAAAAATCATTTTTCCAAATTTTTAGTACTTAATTTGCTATTTTCTAGGATTTAATTAGATTAAAATAGTTTTTAATTCATATTAAATTCAAAAATAATCAAGAAAAAAATGTTTTTCTTTTGCCTAAAATTTTCTTTTGTCCTATTTTAGGTTTAGAAATTTAGTTTACATTTTTAAGGTTTAATTTTAGTTTACTTGCTTATTAGTCGCGTTTTGTTTTCCGAATTTGATTAAATTGTCCATTTTAATTGTTGTTTTTTTATTTTTTTTTATTTAGTAGTCATAGCTTTCCAAATCAAATATCTTTGCTTCATTCAAATCAGGATCCGAACCTAAACGTGGTTTCAATTTCACTAGTCGTTGGGGAAACGACCCGGGTGATCAAACTTACCCGGTTAAATATACGTATATTATATATTATATTATATATATTTTTGAGAGTGAATTTTATCAAGGGTAACTTGGTAATTTTCTTAATTACTCTTTTAAAGTATTATATTTTATATATATTTTAGGTATATAAAACTCTTGATCAATTATCATTTCTTTATTATGCCAAAAACTTAATTAATTTGTTCCATCATTCTTAGACCTAGACGTAAGTAGTTAAATGACTCACGTTTAAGTGGTTTAGTTAGAATATCGGCTATGTTGTCTTCTGATGAGACATTTTCTATAGAGATATTCCCTTTTTGAACATTATCGCGAAGGAAGTGATGTCGAATTTCAATGTGTTTTGTTCGTGAGTGTTGAACGGGATTCTTACTTAAGTCTATAGCCCCTTTGTTATCACACATTATTGGAATGTCATCTAACCTAACGCCATAGTCTACGAGAGCTTGTTTCATCCATATAGCTTGTTGACATGCCTTTCCAGTGCTTACATATTCCGCTTCGGTTGTGCAGATGGCAAGAGCGGTTTGCTTCTTCGAAAACCAAGATGTTAGACAACATCCCATAAACGTGCAAACACCACTAGTGCTCTTGCGATCTACGTAATCTCTCGCATGATCCGAATCCGCGTACACTATTGTTTCTATGCCGGATCCCTTAGGATACCATAATCCTAAATGCGTAGTGCCTTTAATGTATCAAAAGATACGTTTAACCGCTTCTAGGTGAGAGGTTTTGGGATCTTCTTGAAAGCGTACACAAAGGCAAACACTAAACATGATATCGGGTTTACTTGCCGTTAAGTATAATAAACAACCTATCATGCCTCTATATTTGGTATTATCTACAGACTCACCTTCTACGTCTCTTGTGAGTTTGGTTTTCATAGACATAGGGGGTTTTTATTGGCCTAGAGTGTTCTAGTCCAAATTTCTTAAGCATTTACTTAATATATTTTGATTGATTAAAAATATCCCATCATCTAATTGTTTTATTTGTAAACCTATGAAAAAATTTAGTTCCCCCATCATACTCATTTCAAATTCATCATGCATGATCTTGGCAAAGTCATCACACATTTCTTGACAAGTTGATCCGAATATAATGTCATCAACATATATTTGTGTTAGTGTGTTTTTATTAAAGTGATGGTCATTAAATATTCCCGAGCCTTGTATAAGAAAACTTAGTTTACGGGAATTTATCTAAGCTAACTGGGCCTAGGTGTCGGGCTTAAGTCCATTAGTAATAGTCCAGCCCAAAGTCAAGCCCAACAACCCAAGAAGGGTTTTATCTCTTGTAACTATAAAAAGTCCTCTCTAAGTGTGGAGAGGGTGTTGCTTCTCATTTTTCTTTTCTAGTGCAAGTAACCATCTCTTTTTTTCTCTCATTTATCTTTCTCTCTCTAGTTCTTTCTCTCTCTAAAATCTTTTTCTTATTTTTGTGTTCATGGTGATGAAATGATACTCCAACATGTGGTATCAAGAGCCAAGGTTGGTTTAGTGATTATGTTCATACTTATTATTTTCGAGTTTTTTTCTAGCTTTATCTCTAGCTTATTTCAAAATTTTCACTCGCTATACTTGGTACCTCGTTTAAATTTATAAGTTTCATTTGTTTTCAATTTGAAAAACATAAATTGCTCACTGTTGAATTCCTTTTGTTTCTTTTAGTAGATTATTTCGTTTGGGCTTTAAACAGTTTATTGTAACACATTTCTTTGGGCTTATTCGAGTAACAGTAAGGTGTGTTTTGGTTGAATATCAAAAAGGGTGCGTTATGGTTTGAAAAAAGGCTTATTTGTAGTCGTTCGTGGCTTATTAAGTGGCTTAACAGCTTATTACAAGCTTATTTTCAGCCTACTTACGAAGCTTATTTTTGGTGGAAAAGATTTTCTTTGAGTGCTTATCTTCAAAACTTATTCAAGCTTTTGTGTGGTCCTAAAGTCTCACATGGTCTATCATAAAGCAACAAAAAGGACGGTTTAGGTCTTGGCTAAAAGACAAGTTATACGTTTTGTTTTATTAGGCGAAGTATATAACAAGTGTGAGGCGAATAATACATGTTCATATCCTAGGCGATGTATACATTCATCTTAGGCGATCAATACCTCATAACAGGCGATGTATACACGTCTGAGTGAAGGCGATCTATACACGTTCAAGTTAGGCGATCTATACAACTCCCTTTAGCCAAAGTATACGTTTCATATGGGAGATCTATACGTTTCTTAAAGGCGATCTATACCAAAAATCTTTAAGCGAATTATACGTTGTTAGTAAGGCAAAACATATGTTTTTAACAAGGGCGAACTATACAAAAAAAATGGTTAAACGTGCTCCTTGTGTGTAATTTTAGGTTTTTTGGCTTCGTGCTTTGGTTATTCTTGGGCCTTCTAACCTATACCATTACGTTCGCGGTCTTTCAACGATCATCATGGTGTGTTCATTTTTTTATCGACGATAACCGCTCCACTCTGCGAGATCAAATTTACATTCGTTGCCTTTTTTCTAAATTCAAATAAGAGATGAAACTGTATTGGATGGAATAGTTGGTATTTATTAATCACAATTTCGAAGGATTTCATGACAGTTTCATCCTTCGTCCTTTGGTATATAATTAACCCTCAAAGTTGAAATACCTTTACACCGTTAGTCCTTAATTCTTTTAATTCAACCACATGTCCTTCAAAGTTTACCATTAGTGCACCGTTAGTCCTTGTTTGTGTTTCAATCAACCGTTAATCATTTTTTGTTGCAAGTGTAGTAATCGTTCATCGTTTTATGCTCATTTTTCACCAACAAAAGCTCAAGTTCTTCAATTTCAACAACAATTAATTATTGTTTCACGGTTTCTTCTTGATTTTGTAAAATCCCGCGAAAGATTCAATTATTTTCTCGGTTTAAATCTAAGATATGTAAAATCCCGTGAACGTTAATTGGTTTCAATCCACAACAACAATCACTTTACCCATTAAAGATCCTTGTTTATCATTTCACATCACTTTTGCAATGTCGACTCAACAAGACATCAATGCTATTAGAGCACAACGACTTGCAAACACACATGATCCTTTGGCATTAATGGCAAACACTTAGACACCGTTTCACCCAGATCAATCATCACATGTTACATACATACAACATCCACAACCCAACAACAACTTTGTCCAACAACCTTCATTCAACACGAACTACATGCCACAACCAATGCAAAATCCCAAAGACAGTTCAGATCCCACAACTGCAATGAACACAACACTTGCTTTATTGGCTAAAGCATTCAAAGTTAATACCATACCAACAAACAATAACCAAAGAAGTTCATTAACCCCCCACAATAGTCAGATTGCTCAACCGGGATGAACACGAGCCAAGACATCAAGATGCAAATGGTTGATGACAATGTTGGAAATCGGTATGGGAATGGAAATGTTGAAACAACACCGACTGAGGGTAATGGTAATGGTATCAATGGTAATCCGATAAGTTGTTACAACTGTCGAGGAGAGGGTCATTATGCCAACAACTGCATAGTAAAGCCAAGGAAACGGGATGCTGCTTATCTTCAGCAACAACTGTAGATTGCTCTAGAGGAAGAAACAGGGATCCAAAGCACTCAAGAGGAATTTGAGTTCATGGCTGCTGCAGATGCTTATAAAGAAACTGAAAGAGTAAAAGTGAACTACACTTCAGAGGATACATTGCAGCAAGCATCTACATCTGGAACTCAGTCTGACAACGCTCCCGCCTATGACTCAGATAGATCAACTGAGGTACCTAAAGATGAAAATTGTTATGATCATGATATGTTCAATATGATTACTCACGAAGTGCAGTATACTGATCTCCAAACTGAGCTTGATCGTACGAAAGAAAAACTTGAAAATTGCATTATTAAAAAGGAAAAAGAATACGCTATTCTTTGGAATAATTGGTACACAAAATGTGAAGAATGAAAATATGACAAGATTTTGTATGATAAAGCTTATAATGACATGTAACAAAAAATCGAACGGTTGCAAGCTCAGTTGGGAGATCTCAAGGGTAAGAGTAGTGATACTCAATGTACATCAAATACCCTTGATCCAGTGTCTCAGAAACTTAAAGATGAGAACGTGTCACTAGAATTTCAGGTTCGGAGTTATGCAAAAGAAAATGAACATCTTAAGACAATATACAAGAACATGTTTGATTCTATCAAAGTGACACAAGATCAGACCAGATCAATAATTGACTCTTTGCAAAAACAATTGTATGACACTATCTATGAAAATGCTAAGCTAAGAGCCTAGTTATTTGATAAGGTTTCTAAACCAAAAGGCACCACAAAAGGTACGAGAACGAATACTATGTTTACAAAGCAATCAATCTTGGGGAAACCACCTTCTTCTTCTTCTTCTGGATTAAACTCTATTCTGTCACTCCCTTTCCAAAATCCTCGGTTCTCCCCGAAGTTGATAAGACGAATGCTTTGTCTAAACCAGTCACTTCAAACTTGGCACCTTCCACACGAGAATTGAAAGTTGTGCAAACTGTTAATGTGATTGCCCCTAGAATCTTTAGGCCTAGTCCTTCTAAGACCTCTAGGGTAGATAATGTTGTTCCTAACAAACCTGTTAAAACAAGCGTTAGGATAAAACCAATCACTGTTTCACTACCAAATGTTATTCATAAGAAACAATCTTATTCTGACTCAAACGGTTTTTCTACTACGAGAGTAAACAACACTGCTAAGACTAGAAGACCACATCCTAGGAGCAATTCTAACACTGATAGGGTTCCATCTAAGTCTAAGAGTAGTTGCCTCTCAAATAACGTCGAGAAAATAGAAGAAAACCATAGGAATTCCCAAATTCCCAAGAATCAAAAGCACATGTCATCTGAATGTAATAACATTACGCTTGCCATTCGAAATGCTAAATCCAAAATTGTTTGTGTTATGTGTAAGAAATGCTTACTTACTGCCAATCATGATGTCTGTGTGCTTAATTATGTGAATAACATGAATTCTCGTGCTGATAACCGAATGCCAATGTTTCAATACGTGAAAATGAAAAGAAACATAAGGCAAATGCCAAGATATCGAAGGAGCTAGGGTCCAAAGGAAGTCTTGCTTCATCTAGGCCTAGCAAACCTAGAACTTGTCTTAGGTGGATTCCAACTGGAAGAATTTTTGCCATGTGTGGAAAATTAACAGCATCCAGTAACACCGAGAATAAGTCTGAAAAATCTATGTGTGAAAATGCAAGTACTTCTAATCCCTCGGAACCTTCAAGCAAAGGGTTTCCAATTTCTACTTCTTTTCTTGGCAGGTTATCAAGACTAAGGAAACAACATACTTCTATCTATCCGATTGATGTTCTCTAATCTCCAAGTCAATGGCTTGTAATCAAATGTCAGATTGCAACCCGTTCTTCAGATAAAAGGAAAATATACGTGTCAGTGCATTTATCCTTAACAATGAAAAGAGAAATCTTTTTGGTCTTGAGCTACATTCAAAACATTCAATGTTTGTAAGCTTAAGTCAATGGCTTTTGTACACTTCAGTGCATAACCCGAGATCCAAATAAAAGGGGAGTGTACGCTTCAGTGCGCTTTACCTTAAAAAGAAGAGAAATATTCTTGTTTTCACTTCAATAGATATGATAGTCATGACGTCGATGATAGAGTTGGAAAGTCTATTCGGTCATTCGTTTGACGAATTATTCAAATGGTGAAAATCAAGTTGTTTCAAAGTCTTCCGTTGTTACTACTGCTGATGCATCCGATAAACGTCAACAACAATAAGATTCAACTTCATCTACTTCAACTCTAGCAACAACTATCACTGCTGATGTAAACTTCGACTTGTAAATATTTTTTATCTTTATCTTTATTTTGATTTATAAATATTTTTGAAAAAGAAAATACAAAAATATAAAATCAAGAAAAAGAAAATACAAAAATATAAAACCTATAAAAGCAAAATATAAAATCAAATTTTTTTCAAAAATACCAAAAAATACTCTTATCCGACATGTCTCTCGAAAATCGATAACATTTGCGCACCTAGAAATGTTGATTAATATTAACACGGGTGAATAAATAAAGTTCGAGCGAGAGTTTCAAAACATGTCCTTTCAAATTTTTCTCTTTGACTTCTAAGTAAATGTCAGCTTAGGACTCGGTTTCCAAAGAAAGGAAAATGTTTATTTATGTACACTTATCCTAATCAACGGGAAGTTCATCTCTTCTCGGTCTTGAGCAGAGTCATATTAACATTCAAAGTTTTGAATGCTCAAGAGAAGGTCTAAGGAAAATGATGGTAAATAAGATATATCTCACATATTTTCCTGTTGAGCATAATTTTTTAAGATATTTTCAAAAAAAAAAATTTAATTCTTTCAAAATTGTGTGCTCATCAAACTCCCACTCTAACTTTTCAATCTATTCTATAATTGAGGGGGGTATAATAATATGATTCATTCTGCATGCACTCCTGTTCTCCCAAGACTTAGTTAGGCTCATGTGAATTCCAGACATTAACTTGTTTTTAATTCACTAGTTATCAAAAATTGTAAACACATATGCAATTTTTGAGGGGGAGAATAGTGAATAAAATGTGATCAATACGCATTAATAACGGATACAATCTTCAATCTATAAGTGCGTTCCCAAACCTCGCATGTGCAAAACACTTTCATAATATGGTGCATATGTGTAGGGGGAGCTTTTTGGTAACTCTAGAAACACTTAATGTGTCTTAAATGATTTCTCAGACACGTTGATTGATTTTTTATTAAATGGTTTTATGGATCTTCATGGCAATACACAAAGACCGACCAACTGTTGTTTCTCAAGGAGTTATAAGGCGGTTAAGGTTAGGTATATTCGCACTACAAGAAATATGGGAACAGGTGACGGCATTTTCCCCGGCGAAATTTGTCGCTGGGGAAAAGTCGCTAAACGACAAAAATTGGTCCTACGTGGCACCATTCTCGTAGACTTATTAAGTCAAAGAAATCGAAACTTTTCCCCGGCGACATGTCGCCGGGGATAATAAAAGGTGATAATGCTTGTACTTCTAACCCTCAGGAACCTATCTGCAAAAGGTTTCCAAATTCAACTTTCTTTATGACAGGTTGTCAAAATTGGTTTAATACTCTGCTAATTCCCTTGATTTCCGAGTATAAATCGAAGGACAAAGAAACTCATGGAGACAATGAATGTGACAATTGATGTGCTTTTAGCAATGGCTTCAAATGTCATATTGCAACCCGTTCTTCAGATAAAATGAAAATGTACGTGTCAGTGCATTTATCCTTAACAACGAAAAGAAAAAACTTTTCGGTCTTGAGCTACTTTCGAGACATTCAATGTTTGTTAGCTCAAGTTAATGGCTTATGTACACTTCAGTGCATAACCCGAGCTTCAAATAAAAGGGGAGTGTACGCTTTAGTGCGTTTTACCTTAAAAAGAAGAGAAATCTTCTTGTTTTCACTTCAGTAGATATGATAGTCATGACGTCGATGATAGAGTTGGAAAGTCTATTCGGTCATTTGATTGACGAATTATTCAAATGGAGAAAATCAAGTTGTTTCAAAGTTTTCTGCTATTACTACTGCTGATGCATCCGATAAATGTCAATAACAACAAGATTCAACTTCATCTACTTCAACTCTAGTAACAACTATCACTGCTGATGGAAACTTTGACTTGTAAATATTTTTGATCTTTCTCTTTATTTTGATTTATAAATATCAGAAAAACAAAATACAAAATTATAAAACCTTTAAAAGCAAAATACAAAATTAGAAAATTTCAAAAATACAAAAATAATCTTCTCCGACATGTATCTCAACAATCAATAACATTTGCGCACCTAGGAAATGTTGATTTTATATTAAACAAGGGTCGAATAAATGAGTTCGAGCGGAGTTTCAAATGCTTTCAAAACATGTCCTTTCACTTTTTCTCAAAGACTTCTAAGTAAATGTCAGCTTAGGACTCGGTCTCCAAAGAAAGGAAAATGTTCATTTATGTACATTTATCCTAAACAACGAGAAGTTCAAATCTTCTCGGTATTGAGCAAAGTCATATAAACATTCAAAAGTTTTTATGACCGAGGCTCAAGAGATAGTACTTAGGAAATGTGGTAAGATAAGATATATTCCACATGTTTTTTCCTGTTGAGCACAATTTTTTCAAGATATTTTTAAAGAAAAAAATTTCAAATTCTTTCAAATTGTGGCTCAACAAATCTCACTCCAAGTTTTCACCTAATTTCTATAATAAGGGGAGTAATATAATATGATTTCATTCTTCATTGCACTCTTGTTCTCCAGTACTTAGTTAGGACTTATGTGAATTTGGACATTAACTTGTTTGTTAATTCACTAATTGTTATAAAATTGTAAACACATTATGCTATTTTGAGGGGGAGATAGTGATTAAAATGTGATCAAAAAACAGATTAATAACGGATACGATCTTTAATCTTTAAGTGCGTTCCCAAACCTCGCATGTGCAAAACTCTTTCATAATATGGTGCATATGAGGGGGAGCTTTTTGGTAACTCTGGAAACACTCAATGTGTCTTAAATTATTTCTTAGACACGTTGATTGATTTTTTTAAATGGTTTTATGGATCTTCATGGCAATACACAAAGACCGACCAACTGTTGTTACTCAAGAAGTCATAAGGCAGTTAAGGTTAGGTATATTTGTTCCATGATCCAGCCAGAAAAACAGAGGATCTACCCAGGAACCACTCATTACATAGAGGTAGAAGTCATAGGTATGATTGAAAAAAAAGGTGTAAAGTGTTCGAGAATAAGTGGGAATAGTGCGACTGAGATGGAGCTAGTGCTAGAACAACCCAACAATGGTATAGTCATGATAGTCTCAATAAGGTTGAAGGGGTTGAAGAATGAAAAAGAATTGTAGGATAAAGGTGAAAAGAAAGTAGCCCTCATACAACCCTGGCTGAAACTGTGGTCAATACATAATCTTTCGGTAATCACTAGGATGATTTTGATATTGAAGACTATCATCTTGGGACCAGTGATGCAAATACACAACCCTCCCTGGCACTCAGAATCTCTCAAATGATTTAGTTTCATTTCTCATGTGGATCTAACAATTTCTATTGGCTTTCTCATTCCGAGATCTTTCATATTGAAACGGTGGCAGTCCGTCACAGCTCTGATTACCATGAATAACATGTGTAAATTATAGAGTCCTAGAGCCAACGAGATCATCAAAATCTTACTAGGACACAAATTCCTTATACAAATGTTGTACATCATTATAAACGAATGTTGGTAATCAAATAGGTTCCTACGAATTATCACTTGTGTGATAATTGCCAGAACAGCATAGTGATACTCTTTATTATTCACTAGTGACGATGGAAATCCTTCTTGAAAAGCCAACATTCAAAATCAAGTCTTGGTAGGTGACTTGTGTGAGATATAAATGAATCAAGATTGTGTCAACTGGATTATCGATTTTGGGTCCTCAGTATATGAATTGACGATCTCAATCAGAAAAGCTAGTTAACTATTTGATTCACTTTTTACCATGCTGTCTGCTTTGAGATGTTCGGTTATGAGAACAGAATAAGTACGGTTGAGTAGAACCATAATGATGAAGTTGTCCGGATGATCCCCCATTTGTGTAGAATGAATCTTAATGCAATCACGTTTTAAATGATCTATTACTTTGGCTAGAATCATTGTCAAGGAGGTTCTTCTAAATTGAACAACCTATCACAGGTATAATATTTTACTGTAAACTGGTCCTTACGGAATTAGGATGTTAATTGTAACTAAACTCAAGCACGATGTACAAAGCCTCTTATTCGTTATATCTGTTGTTTATTACCTAACATAAATTTTCAGGTATAGTGACTGGCGTGTTACAACCTATTCTAGCAGAGTCAAGATTCAAGCCCTTGGTCTCAATCGACAAGATATATACATGATGAAATGCTCAATCAATCAAAGTTTTTATAATCTTTTGATGTACAAGCCTCCTTTAAAAGAACAATATCAACAAGATTGTCAAACAATAACAATAGAGATTACTTACAAGTGGATCAAGTACTACTCCTTCCGTTATGTGGTACAAGTAATTATGTCAAAGAAAATGTTGAGGGAGATTGGTAGCAAGCTTTCAAGATCTTGAACATGAGGGTGAAGACACAAGATCGCAAGGCGGCATAAAGATTCAAGGATAAAGATTCAGAGATCTCAGTATTCAAGACAAATCAAGGCCAAAGACCACGATATCAGTATTTTATCAAAGAATATAAAGTTAAAGATCAAGATCCAAGATCACAAGCATGCAAATGGAATATCAAAAAGAATTCCCAAGAATATAAGGCTCCAAGACTCAAGACGTCACAAGAAGGATCCACAATTGAATGACCACCCCTTAGGGGGAGATTGTTAGCCGTGTTTTTAGTAAAGTGATGGTCATTATCAATCCCGAGCCTTGTATAAGAAAATCGTAGTTTTCGGGAATGTCTTTAAGCTAATTGGGCCTAGGTGTCGGGCTTAAAGCCCACGTGTAATAGGATCCGGCCCAACAAGGAGCCCAACCGAACCTTAGGGCTTCCTATTCTCTTTTTGTATAAATACCCTTCACCTCATGTGGTGAAGGGTGTTGCTTGTTGTTGCTTCTCATTTCTTTTCTTTAAGCAAGTAACCTTTCTCTCTCATTTTTACTTTCTTTCTCTAGTCCTTTCTCTCTCTAAAAATATTTTCTTATTTTTGTGTCATGGTGATGAAATGATACACTTGACAGAGCGATCACCTGCTCCACCTCTGCCTCAGCTACTGGCTCAGCAACCTCATCAACCATCAGGCCAACCATCGGCTCGTCTGCCACAACTCCAAGCTCTCCAAGGCAAGGTACATCCGCCTCAATCCACCCATTGTTGTTGTTCGGGTTACCAACATATCCTGGTAGCGGTCCGGTCGCAAAGAAATCGTAGGCTGGATGCGGCTCCAACTCGTCTACGGGGGAATCGAATACGCGATCCGGCGACAAAGGTTCGCCCATAATACTACAAAATAAAAGAAATACTTATATTAGTAACCATCATACATATTTTTAATCATATGTAAAATTATACTCATCACATCTCAGGATGGTTTCATGATTTTGCAGTAAATGCATAACGAAATTAATTTTTTTGCGAGATGCGAATATCAAGTTATATATATAATCATACATCACAGGACGGATGCCGTATATACATGCTTATATAAGCATTACTTATACCAAGTGTATCCCACTTGTTACGCACATAATATGCAATCAAATATACCACATAAGGCTTCTAAGGATCGGGAACGATGCGCGCGCGGATATCGGACAACGGTGAAAGACTCGTGAAAATTTTTCGAAAACAGTTGTAGTCCAAGTTTTGTAAAACGACTTAGTTCACTACAACTCGTGCTCTGATACCACTCTGTAACACCCCCAAACTACGATACGCAGCGGAATACAACATTTGGGGTGCTACTTCATAATACATGCACACGAGTCCCAGTAAACGTTCAAAGATACGTTTATAAAACACAATTTCATTTATTAGAAAGATCAGAGTTACATAGGTCCCAATACCAACGTAGAAATTTATTTCTAAAAGTCACAACACGACTTGATTTCTAAAATATTTATTTAGTTTATGACGCTACTTCACCGAGGCACCGCCCTTGATATCCACGTTCCGTCCCGTCCAGCCATCAACGGCAACTAACCTGAGATACATGATTAAAAATGTCAAAAAAATGTTGAGTGAATTCATAGAGTTTACACACAAACAGTTAGAACGTATATTTGGTTCAATGCCCAAAACATATGAACGTTGCGACTCGAGATAGCCTAAAGTTATATTAAAAAATAATGGATACAGCACCAATAATGAGCCCGTGTACCGACGCTTAACACATTCATCCCGTAGGACGAAATCATAGCCGAGAAGTATGCCCCTTCTCCCATACTAGCTACAAAATGTCCGTTACAAGGTGCTCACCTTTAGATTCTACCCCCAGTGTGTGTGTGGTTGTCTAACTATTAAGAATCTATTTAATGCATTAGCGTTCTACAGCGTCATGGCAAGTAACGGTCACACAGTAAAAGGCATATACCCAATAGTGAATGAAATCATATTTAGCATCAAAACACTTTGCGTTCTTATTTTCAAAACAAGCAACTATCCCCCTTGCGGGTTTAAAAACATAAAAACACTTAAAAGCGAGGCTATGAACTTACCTTGAACGAAGCCGAAGATCAAATAAATTGAAACCTCTAGCACACGGAAAAAATCAAGTACCTCCCCGATCCACCCGCAACCTATAATTTATGTGCTCGATTTACTCTATACCGAAAAAGTATGGTCATCGATGCGTACTTAAGTTGGCAACCAAAATTCATATCATCTCTTATATAATGCGCATGTATTATATATGTATGTATATATATATATTATTATATGTTTATATATATATATAATATGTATGTATTATATATTTATATTTCATACACCCGCGTGTTGAGACAATCATTGCCACCATCCAAAATCACTAACTCACTTACACCGCACTAAGTTACGAGTATTCCTTTTATTTATAGTATACATCGCTTAATTGAATAATTTTTATTTTTAGGAAATAAATTTCTAAAAGTCACAACACCACTTGATTTCTAAACATTTATTTAGTTTATGACACTACTTCACCGAGGCACCGTCCTTGATATCCACGTTCCGTCCCGTCCAGCCATCAACAGCAACTAACCTGAGATACATGATTAAAAATGTCAAAAAAATGTTGAGTGAATTCATAGAGTTTACACACAAACAGTTAGAACGTATATTTGGTTCAACAAAACATATAACGTTGCTCGTAAGACAAGTTATATAAAAATAATGGATTCCAACTAATGAGCCCGTGTACCGACGCTTAACACATTCATCCCGTAGGACGAAATCATAGCCGAGAAGTATGCCCCTTCTCCCATACTAGCTACAAAATGTCCGTTACAAGGTGCTCACCTTTAGATTCATACCCCAGACAGGGTTGTCAAACCTAATAGATCTATTTAAAGCATTAGCGTTCACCATCAACAAGGCAATTAACGGTCACACAGTAAAAGGCATATACCCAATAGTGAATGGAATCATATTTAGCATCAAAACACTTTGCATGCTTATTTTCAAAACAAGCAACTATCCCCCTTGCGGGTTTAAAAACATAAAAACACTTAAAAGCGAGGCTATGAACTTACCTTGAACGAAGCCGAAGATCAAATAATTGAAACAATCCACGAAAAATCAATGAACACGATCACGACCTATAATTTATGTCGCTCGATTACTATACCGAAAAGTATGGTCAACGATGCGTACATCGTGGCAACAAAATCATATATATATATATGTATATATATATTCATACATGTGATGAGAAATCCACTTGCGCACCCAAAATCCTAACTCCACTTAATTAAGTTACGATTATTCCTTTTATTTATATTATACATCGCTTAATTGAAAAACTTTTTATTTTAGGAAACTTTCTACTCTTGGAAAGTTACTATTTTCGGAAAGTCACTCTTTTTAATAAGTCCCGTCTTCTAATTATATTTATAATAATATTTAGTTATCTCGTCGAACCCTCGACATTCAATTTGATTATTAATTACTCATACCGGTATTATATCCCGCATGTTACAAAAGTTTCTATTTGTATAATCTACTTCGTTCATAATAATGGCAAAGTTTAAAATATCTTACTCGTAGTAATAATAGCGTTTAGTTATTTTTATTATACCCGACAAGTTTAGTATTAACCCGTTGACTCTCAAAAGTCAACGCTAGACTTTAATTGAATTTGAATTTTTATACGTATGCATAATTAAATCTGACCCGCTCCAAATGACCCGCTATATCATATTTTCACGGCTCGGACAAAGAAGAGATTTTACATAAAACGACATTCCGGACAACTTTTTAGTTTTAGCCGAGACCCGAAACTCGACAGAAAATGACCAAAATGCCACTGCAAATTTCTGCAGGAACTTTGACATTTTTAATAAAAACGCAGACTTTGACCTTGGGTTTTAACCCGTTATTACTTGATTTTAAAACTTGCGAGCCTCGCGACAAAGTAAAACATCATTCCGAGCAACTTTCGTGCTTCGTCGAAAGGCCGAAACGGACTCGAAGGTGCTCAAATCAAGCGTTTAATTTCCTGACAGCAAAGACCATTTTCTACAAGTGCTGAATTTTTACGACAAAAATATATATCTCGTTTTAGCTCTAACTTTTTCGTTATTTGGAGTTAGAAGCTCCATTTTATGTCAAAACGATCGTCTAAGAAAGCTTCTTTATATTTTGTAACCAAAAATCAAATTTCCCAAAATCTCGACCCTCGTGTAATGTGCCAAAGTTTCTGCACAAAATGTACCTCTTGTAAATCACACCAAAACTCATTTTTGACCCAAAATCTCACTTATGGCATATCTAATATGGCCTATAATTTATACTTAACTCGCTCAATCATTTCATAACATCAACTAACTAATCGGCGCAAGATCTTGTCGATTTCATCACAAGCAACGACTAATATTATTCAATAAACGCAAATGAATAAAACAAAAATAAAAAGAACGCTTACAATGCTATAACAAGCAAAATCGGACTCGATGAATAGTCAAACTAGTCTCCTTTGTTCCCTTGGCCGTGACTTCGAACCCCAAGACCAAACCCAAACCAAAATCAAATCAACACTAAGCTATCCTAACTAATAACCAAGCAACTAGACACACCCTTGTGTTGCTCCCCTTTGGTTCGAACCCACAACCTAAACCAAGACCCTCTCAATAGCTTTTTATAAATTTAAAACTTTCACTAGGCCCCCTTATATCACTTTCCCACTAGTTTTATCAATCTCAATCAAATCAAAACCCACTAGTTTTATCAATCTCAATCAAATCAAAACCCACTAGTTTTAATTAAAACCCAAACATGCATAAACCTTGATGCATGTTCATTTTTCTTGCATTGATGGTTAAATAAACTCTTTCTAAAGGTTACTTGATAGTTGGAAAATCAAAACACCAAAAGTAAGGGTGTTTGTTGCTTCGACGGAACCAAAAAGAAATGAGGAAAGGAGAAAACAACTAAAACTTGGTTCTTTCTTGATTCATATCATTGTTTGAGTGATGTTTGAATGTGTTTTCAAGATTAAAATGGAAAAATGGTGAGTGTGTGTTTGTGTTTGTATCCGGCCGAACCAAGGAACAAAGAGGGAGAGAACAAAAGTTTTAAACTATGTGTTTACTTGTGAGTGTATAAGACCTTAAGCAATTCTTGGAAGCAACCATATAATCATGAGCCTTGGAACAAAACACATTGAGTGTGTGGGTGAGACCTAGGCGTCGGCCTAGGTGTCTTGGGCATGCATAAATAATATTTTTGTTTTTCTTTTTCATTTACTTATTAAAATCTTATGTAATGTTTAATTTAAAATGTAACTTGTACCCATTTAAATAAAATGCGAGCCTTAAACGCGAGCTTTGGCCAAGGGAAAAGGAACGAAGACGACAAAGTTCACAAAATAATAATTTATGATCATAAAAATAATAACGAGATGCGTCATAAATTTTATGATGCTCAAAACGATTAACGAATGCGCGGTCAAATGTCGACTCGCGAAATGTCAAAAAAATAAATATTTTAAGATTCCGTTCGTAATAAAATACGAAAATAATTATTTACGACAAATAAAAATTTAAATGTCCACGTTCGCTCACACGAATTTATAAAATAATAATCGTGACGTCGAATTCGCGATCGTCATACGCGTCGTGAAACTTGGGTTGGTACAGAAGAAGTGAAGACATTTCTTGATAGAAGATGCTTGTTTTGTTTTAAAGTTGGCCTTATGATGCTTTCCCTTTTCACATGCTGAACATGGTTTGTCCTTTGAGTAGACAAGTGAGGGAAGACCAATAACAAGATTTTGTTTTGCCAGTCTATCGATTATTTTGAAGTTTAGTTGAGCAAGTCTTTTATGATAAAGCCAGTTGAGATTGTCAAAAGCTTTGGCAAAGAAACAAGATTCTGAACCAGAAGATGTCATGTCAAGAACATATACATCTCTAACTCTTGGAGCAATCATCACAACTTCTTTTTTGGAGTTGAAGATTGTTCCTCTTTTCTCATCAAACTTAATAATATAATTAGCATCACAAAGTTGACTGATGCTAATTAAATTGTATTTAAGACCATTTACAAATGCTACTTTTGTAAAAACTATACCATTACATTTGATAGAACCATAACCTTCAGTTGTGCATGTAAAATCATCTCCAAACACTACCTTAGGTCCTGGTTGTTCCACATATTTATGCAAGTAACTCTTAACACCAGTCATATGCCTTGAGCATCCAGTGTCCAGGTACCAGATGGGCTTCCTAATGTCACACTGCACAAATATGTTTCAGAATGGTTAGTTTTTCTTAGAAACCCACCTTTTAGTGGGAGTTTTGTAACTTTTAGCATTTAATGTTTCAGCTTTGTTTGATTTTAGAGCTTTAGCTTGAAGTGCTTCACCTCTTCTAAACCACTCAATGTCTTTGTGACCAGGTGTGGTGTGAACTGTGCTACCACATGTTTTATAACTATTCATGACATGCTGAGGGTTTCTTGGCTTGATTCCTCTTTTGAGAGAAATGATCCTGTTATGACCATATGTGTCATGATCATAACTTTCACACTTATCACAGATGGGATAGTTTACACAATCATTAGATAGATGATCGCTGAACCCACAGTGTATGCATGGAGAGAATAAGTGTTTTGATGATCTTGGGGTTCTAGATCCTGAAGAAGATCCAACCTGACCTTTGAGATGCCGAGTCATGTTCATGGTAGGCATGCCTTCAGCATGAATACAGGTTCTGTGATCAGTTCTCTCACACTTTTTACCATACATAACTTTGTAACAATTTTTATAGAGATAATTGTTTAATGCACAAAGTTCACAACCCTTTTTGAATTGTGTTTTGTATTTGTTTTAAAGTGCATTTTGGGGAACTTGTTAAGATTGGTTATTTCTGGAGTAAGATGACTGATTCTTGCTAATTTGTAATTTTAGGTTGTTTAGTTCCTTCATTACAGTAGCCAAAGGAGGGTCATCTTCAAATTTTACATTCTTTAATTTACCAGCAGGAGCTGAGTTAACTTTTGAAGCTGAAGTACTTTTGTTACCCTTATCAGAAGTTGAGGATGGTTCATTTATAATAATACCTTTTAGGGCTTCAGCTTTGAATGTGGATTTTGACTTCAATATTGATTTGATAATCTTTGGTCCAGAGATAGGTTCAGCACCATCCAACTTATCTAGTAGAGTAAGAGGAGTACTACTGACTGAGGATTCATTCGCTAAATCATAGTCAGTCGCTGAAGAGTCAGTGATAGCAACTGGATGTTCAATTGTGTTTCTTTGTGACTCTGTTAGGAGTATCCTACCAGTATCATGATTTGGCAGAATAAAACCTTCAACTTCAGATAACCAGGGTCTTTCAACACCAGGTATGGACACTTTTGTGTCATTAGCTGAAGATTTTACATAGACATGTCTTTTTGCCCAAAACTAGAGGGATCTTCTATGAGTTGATCAACTCCCAGAATCATCTTCTTTTGAGTGGGAATTTGTTCACTGATACACTGATTTACTTTATTAGAACTATTAAGCCATGTTTCAGTGACTGTTGTTAGCTCTTTTAGTTCTTTTCTTAAGTTTTGATTCTCTTTAAGAATCTTAGTGTTTACATGATGCATGGTCAGAAAATCAAGTTTTGTTTGTTTTAGTACTAAAAGCTGTTCTTTGCATGTATTCAGTTCTTGAACAAGATTTCTATGTTTTGACAAAAGATTATATATTTGTTCTTCAACATAATTGAGATCAATACATAAATAATCTAAATAGTTCTTTCTATCATCATTATCTTATATTTCGAGAAGAGTGTGTACCTTTCTCATATAGATCTTTACCCATTCACCATTCTTGGCACCTTCTTTGCTGATAACATCATTATCTTCAGCTAGTGCCATGAGTACTTTTACTTCAACCGTCTCATTGTCATCTGATGACACTTCTTCTTCATCCCATTCATAGGCATCAGCAATAAGACCTTTGTTTTTAACCATTGAGGCTTTAGAAGCTGAAGCAGAGCCAGTTTAGCCTTAACTTTTTATATTTGGCTTTAAAGTCTTTGGTAGGCATCAGTTCTGGTTGGTGCTAAGAGGAACTGAGAGGTTTTGGTTAAAAGGGTGACTGATAAGAAGGAACTGAAGTCTTTGACCAATAGTCTCTTGTAAAGTGACCCTTCTTGCCACATTTGTAGCATTTAGTTTGGTCAGTTGCTTTTGCACTGCTGAACCTTTGAGTACCCTTTTTGAAGAACCTTTTAGACTTGGCTAAAATATCTCTTGCTTGATATTCTTCTTCTAGGTCATTTAAGTACTCCTGACTGCTTCTTGTATCCTCTTCATCATCAGGACTATCTTGAACGTCCTGGACAATAAAGGTAGAGAAGAAAGCAGTTGACATCGGTGTTGCACAGACATGAGATTTCTTCTTTTCAATCTCATAAATATTGTATATTAGGTTTTCTTTATATTTGAGTTTACCAAATAGAGAAGCAAGCTCAAAATCTTTCACATGATTTGTGTTTCTAAGACTTTGGCAGAAACTTAGCCACTTCTTTGGTAACCCATTTATAAAACCAGTATTTATTTCAAGCTTTGAAAGTTTGATACCATCATTTACGAACTCATTCATCAAAGCTTTGTATCTAGTGAATGTTTTTGTTAGTGTTTCACCTTCTTTGAATTTGAAGGTGTTGTAACACAACTTTAGGTCTATGACCCTACTTTCTTTCACATTAGAGGGGTCCTCATGATACAGTATCAGGTCATCCCAGGTTGATTTAGCTGTTAAATAATTTATGACAGAATTCATTTAGCAATCTGGAAGGACAGACATGATGTGACTTTTGAGTCGTTGATCTAAGTTAGCAGCCTTTCTTTCATCAATGGTCCATTGTCCTTCAGGCTTCCTTTGACCAGCTGTCATAGGGATAAAAGGATCATTTTCAATTATGCTTTTGAATTAAGGTTCAATACCAACTATGTGGCACATGAATCTCTTTTTCCAATTGGTGAAATTTTCCACCCTTAGTACAGGAGCAACATTTAACTAGCCACCCCTATATTCAAAGAGTCTATGGTACTTCTGCTGCCATTTTTTATGGATCTTGATTTTAAAAAACTATTGAGCAGTTATGTAAAATTTTGAAAAGGTTTCATAAATCAAATGACTCTGATACCACTTGTTGGTCCCCTTGAATGTGATATATGGTTTATCAAGTTAGACTAATCACATTCCATGGCAACAAAGTGAGTTTTAAACAAATATCTATGAACAATATAAAAAACAAGTTTAAAACACACAGAAGTAACTTTTCAACGTATAGCTTCTTATTAGAATCAAATAAAAAATTCATGACACACATTGCTTGCGGAATAGCAAGGTAGTTAAATGACAACTGGGGTGTTATCTCCTTCGAACTTAATCTCTAACCAAATTTATGAGAGTAAAAAATAAACAACTTAACTAAAACTAAATCTTCGGCTTCAGTAGTTCTATTTTGTTTGTTTGAGAGATAAATGAACTCTTCAATGTGTTTCACATTAATTAGAAAAGATAGCATTTACTCTCAATATACCTTTCCTTTTATAGGCAAAGGAATTAGGGTTTACAAGTTAACCTAGTACGCGTGCCATGCATCCAATGGGTGGTTGAGATACCATTTAATGTAGACGTGCTTTAAGGTACTAGGTACAATCCTTTAAGGAAAGTTATTGTACTTCTATACCAAACTTAGAAGTATTTATTCCCAAGGAGATTGCTTTATTCCTTTTGACATAAAGCAATCTTTTTCTCGCCTTGTAAACCTTCTAGAAGTAAAACCTTTTGTTTCAATCTTTGTTAAGGAGATAGACATCGTTCAGCTTGGAATTGTCAACCAAGCTAAAATAAAGCTCTTGCTAAAGACTTGTCTTCAATTTCTAAACTACCACATAAATTGAAGTGAAGATGATCTTGATCTTATAAGTACCTGAAGAACTGGAGCTGAACTTTCTTTAGCGACTCAAGATAAACTTTCTTCAGGTTGATTAATACTTAGGAGATTTTATGTTTAAATCTACTAAAAGGCTGAAGGGCTTAGGAACTGACCCCAACAAATAATTCAAAAACCGTAAGAAAATTATTCATTCATATGAAAAGAAAGCTAAATGTTCCCAAATAAGATTCATATGGGGTGTTTCTAAATTCTTATTAAAACTATATATCTTCAAAATCGTCTATGTTAAATAAGATATCTATCATTGTTAATGATAATTACCAGTTATTTAATAATCAAAACTTACATGCTTACGTTGCCTATGTAAACTTTCCCTTAACTGGACCTTATGCATTTCACATGTTTGTTTTTTAAGACATCCTTCACTTTTCTTGATGAATTAAACGCATGCATAACATCATATATTATATATACTGACCTAGATCATAATATGTGTAAGAAACATTAAGAAGTGTTCATAAGAATAAAAAAACTAAAAAAATAAAATGCATGATCTAAAACGTGACATGCATAAATACAATTTAAGGTTTGAGTTATAGGTTTTCTTTATAAAAAAGTTACGTATCTATGGATTTAGATAAATATCAAATATAATTAGGAAGTATATCTTGAAATATATTTTTGAAAATCAAAAGATACCATTGGCTTATTTTTAGAAGATATTATTATTGTTTTGGATAGTATAACACAAATAGTGACTTGGCTTAGTTGGTTAACCTCGTTGCATCTTAACCATAGGTCACAAGTTTAAACCTTGCAATGACCAATATTTTTACAAAACAATCCAAAATTTATTGCTAAAGGAGTGTCCATGTCATCATTTACGTGGCATCCATATCATTGCTACGTATTTATCCACTCATAATTAGCCCAAGAGTTAGTTTTATATAATGTATATATATATATCTATTTATATTTAAATAGATTAATAGTTATATATATATATATCTTTTATAGTATAGTTTTCTATATTTATATTTATATTTATATATTTATTTGTTGGTATACATGGGTTTTTGACTTGACATTGCGAGTCGACTAATCCCAGGGCGACTACCCTTTTTGATAGCCCGAAGTCGGCGTAGGTGAACCTTCGTGGCCAATGGAGGATTAATTTTCTCCCCAGGGTTCGAACTCAAGACTTCTAGGCACATTTGTCTTTGTAAGTATATTAAATACCTACTTTTCTGATAGTGACAATATGATACCAATGATTATATTGGTGTCACAATGAGTGATTAGACTCCTCTTGAATAGGTGATTAGTATGATTGAATCTTGAAACATAAAGAAAGATCTTCGAGTAAACTGGAGGCCATGGGCCCCATGACAATAAAATTAGACTTTTGAACAACGAACATCTCCCAACACTTACAAGGCATCAATACCATCGGACGTGCGCACATGACATATACATACATGGATGTAAAGGAAGGAACAAGGCATGTATGTGGTAAGTTTGTTACTTTGATAGTAATGGTAAGTTGGTAACTAACATTTACCTTCAAATATAACACTTTTAAATTTTGGTACACGTTAAAGCATGTTGTCCTTAAACCAAAACGATTCAGACAGGTATGGGTTGAAGGTGTGTTTGGATGTGTGTTTGTATTGCAGATTCGATAATTAAAAACCAATTAATCATAGTTGTTTTATTACAGTTAATGACACAAGTATTTTTACATTTACTTTGGTAACTTGTTTTTCAGAATAATCTATAACAGTTTATAAACAGCCGTAAACATATGTTTTAAGTAAAAAGTATTATAGTTTGATGATACGTTGAAGGCAACAAGAGCACATATACATTACAGTGTGTTTAGTGATCCTAATCGGTATTACTAAATCCAATAGGTTGGCCGAGTAATCAATCAATAGAGAGGATGCCATACTAAGACTGAAACGTGATATCAGGTATTAAGCTTTATTAGTTTGATGGATGAGATACAATTAGCAAGATTCATAAGGTCAATAATGATTTCCCTCACCATAAAAACTAGTACATCATAAGCTTCAGGAGCAAAGAAACTAAAGGTGGTTCCACTATAAAACAATACGCAAAGATCTCTAATCCCGGTTGTTCATCCACCAACATAGAGCTCGGCAACTCCCAAGAAGTACCGCTTACTAAAAAGCCAAATTGCAGAAGTTCTTATGGGTTTGAAAAATCATAATATGCAAAACAATCATATATTAATGGTAATTTATGTTGAGGTAAATTTACGTAGGCCTGTTGGGCCTTAGCAAATGGGCCTCAGTCTTCATGAATGTCCGGCTTAGCTCGGCTTCTTTGAAGGTTACTCCTTCGTACCCTAGCTGAAATCAAGAAAGAAAACCGTTAGCTTGCCCTAGGATTTTAGTCCAGGACCAACTATGGCGTGAGAGTAAGTATAGTGATAATTGTAGAGAGAAATGTAAAAGCATAAGTATGGTTCAGAGTGTGTGTGTTGTCTATCGTCTCGAGGGAATGGGCTTCCCTTTTATACTATTTGAGTCTTACTTGACGACACGAGAATGGTGGTTGTCGTCTAGGGACAGCGAGACAGTCATTGGGTTGGTACTTCCTTTTTGCTCGCTGGTTCGGTTGTCCTCTATATGTCAGCCTAAGGACAGTGGTCCTGACTAAGTACTATACCTTTGTCGGATTGTCCTTAGGTTCTACTACTCAGGCACGGGACTAGTACTCTGGACCTGATTTGTCCTTTGACATATCAGCTTCTCCGGAGTACATATCTGGCCTAGGACGTGCCAGTCTAGCAGTGGTAATTAGCTACGTTTCTCCTTCGGAGGCTCTAAGGTAGACTATACCTCATCATGTCCCCCTAGTGTAGATCGAATGTGTTGTAAATTCTTTCGTGTTAGACTTACTAAATTCTTGTCCGGACATTCTGATTGCTCTCTCTTCTCTCTTTCTTTTTCTTCTTTTATACGTGGACCATCTCTGATCACTAGTAAGCTCTGACGTGTCTGTCTCCCAGTAGTCTTTCCCCTGGGCTTTTTTCAGGCCCATGTCATGCTTACGTCACGACGGTTGGTTTTCCCGGAGCCCCTATAAATAGTCTCTTTTTATTTATACATTTCACTTTTTATCTTTTTACATACACCGTTGCATACGTTTCTCTTCCTCTGGTTTGAAGCTCCGGTTGTTTTCTGATACATACTAATTTTGTACTTTATCTCTCCTTTCTTTTCTCCTATTTTCCCGCCATGTCTAAAAATGATATGACTACTTATGTTTCTAACCTTATCGAGACTGATTTAAGAAATCTGGTTAAAACTTATCGCATTCCCTTGGATCTTCATCCTCGCTTTCCTGATCCTAACCTTACTATAGATCATCTCCCTAATGATGGCACATGCATTTGTACTCAGTTTCTTCGTTTCTCTAGGGTTCGTATCCCTTTTTCTACATTTCTTTTCTCTGTTCTAAAGAATTTTAAGGTCCATATTTCCCAATTAATCCCTTTAGGCTGGCTTGAATAAAGTTGTGTTGTTCGAAATAGTTTGCCATGATCTAGGCATAACTCCTACCGTTACACTATTTTGGGTTTTCCAAATTTTGTGTAAACAAGGGGATTGGTTCTCCTTTTCCAAAAGTATAAATACGGAGGAAGTTTGTATGGATGAGGATCCTTCTAGCATGAAGAAGTGGAAGAATAAATTATTTCTTATAGATCGCAGGGTCATTCCCTTATCTGACCTAGAGGATTTCCTATTCTTGCGTTTCTGACGATATGCCCACCGATGGATATGATCGAAATGATGTGGCGCAGTTGTGTTCCCACCTTACTAGGCTTCTTGAGATGAATGAAGCCGTTCTCGTCCGGTCTGGTCTTAGTTTAATCTGGTCTAACCAGAAGTGTGATCCAGTGTTAAGGATGAAGAATGATAATTCTGGTAGGTTGGGGTCATTTTTTCTTTTTCTCTATATACATTATGTTACTTGTCTTTAATCTTCACCTTCCTTTATGCAGAGATGAGCATTTATGATTTCATAACTCTCCCCACTTGGGAGAATGTCAAGGTTGTCAAGGAGCCTCATAAATTTGCTACTTCCCTCCTTCAACGCGTTTAGAATAATACCACTGCTCCTGCTGCTGAGGGTACTCTTCTCCCTCTACCTACTTCAAACGAGGTTGCTGTTGCAGAACCTGATCGTAAACTTGCTAAGAAATCCAAAGCTCTGGTCAAGAGAAAAGCTTCTACTTCCTTGGTGGCTCCCTCTAAGCCAGATTAACCGAGGAGGAAAAGAAGATTGAGAAAGAAGGCTTTGGAGGCTGGATCTAGTGCCCTCTGGATGTAGAGCAAGCTTAGGATGTGGAAGGTACTGATCTTTCTGACTATTGTACCCTTCTTGAGAATACCCTAGAGAGAGAAGAAGGTACCTATTCTAGGGCTATCTTCACTCCTTCCCCGCGACTTGGTAAGAGGCTTGGCTCACCTCCTCTTCGTTTATCTCATGTTGCTTCCTCTGACCCATCTCATGTTGGCACCTTCGATGCTGCTCGTGCTTCCTCTTCTGGATATGACGTGGTTCGTAAAGGTTTGTTTATGTTACGCAAACATTTCTTATTCCCTGCCTTTCTTTTTATCCTTGTCTCTCTTTTTATGCAACTTTTTATTTTTTATGCAGGTGCTGCTTCTACTGGTTCTTCCAGAAAAGCTGAAGCGAAGGTCATTCGTCATCAATTAGATCCTCTAGATTTTTTTGCCTCGGGATGCTCTTGCTCATGACCGAGAGTATGACCAGATTCTGAAGGATGACTTTCCTACTCCTTCTCTTGGTGAAGAGATTGATCTAACTCTTTTTCCTCTTGCTTTCGGTCCCTATGTTATGCCATATCCCTTTGATGATGCTGAGGGTAGTGGTTCTCCCGAGTATACTAGAGAAGTGTGGGATGGACCTCATGCTCTAGAGGCTAACATTTTGTCCAATGAGATTTTCAAGGACCCTGATGTTTGCAGAAGGGCTCTAGACCGGACCATTACTCATGCGGAGCTTAGAAGGACTGAATCTTTGGCTCCATTATAACTTTCAAACTGGATGAGTGTTCTTACTACTATTCTTGCTTCGCATGCTACATAAATTAACTCCCGCTAGACAGCTCTTGTTACTTCTAAAGCTTGCTTGCGAGAAAAGCTTAAGTGTAAGGAGTATTGTGTTTCTGAACTTTGTTCTAAAGTTTCCGCCCTAGAGGAGAATTATGATAAGGTTTAGCAAGATTGGAATACTTTAGATCAAGAAAATAAAGAATTGCATTCTCTTAGAGATACATCATCTGAAGAGGTTAGGAAGTTGAAGGTTCACCTTACCGAGGTTAAAGTTGTTGCTGCTAGGTCATCGGACAAGTTGGCTTGTATCGATGCCAAATTATCTGATCAGGCACTTGTCATGAGGAGTTTGCAAAATGACCTTGCTTTTGCAAGGTCTAGGTCTCAGGAATATAAAGACGTTGTTGTGGCTGTCGAGCATCATTTTGATGACGTTAGGGGCGAAGATGCCCACTTTGTTGGTTCTGGTGTTGATTGTCTTGTTCGTAAGTTGTTATCTAGTGATGACTTCAATTTCGCTCTTGCTCGTGTCTTCTATCTTGGTAACACTTCTGGCGTTGAAAGGGGTTGCGTATGGGGCGCACTAATACCAAATTTGAAGAGGCTTCCTAGAAGGTTTCTTACTTCTTTGATGGTGTGCCGTTGCTGCCCTTTCATCCACCGACTTTCCTTTTCTTGCTAAGGTTGCTGCAGCGGCTGAAGGTGCTCTTTCAGAGATGGCTGAAATTCAGTCTGACAAAATTGTTCGTTGGACCACTCCTGCCTCTTCCCCGGTGATGTGTCATTTAGTATAGGTAATTTATTATCAAGTTTTACTATTTATATTTTGCCGACTTTATCTATTAGCTAACACTAACGGGTAGTGTACCCAATCAATTGTAGGTTCGTTGGTAAGTACGGTGTCGATCACTAAGAGCGAGAGTGTTAACACTTAAGTCTATCAGTGTTTTAATTATCTACGTTAGTTCTAATTTATCCTAATTAATTCTACTTAAACCTAAACTAACTCAAAAAGGAGGGTTTTCAGCCTGAGAGACTGGCACGAGTTTTAGGTTTAGCTAAACTAAATGATGACAATTAACACAAGCAAGTTGATAAACATATGATAAAGAAGCGGTCAAGCCTAATGTAAGGAAAACGTACTAACCATGTTTAATCTAATAAAACACAGGTATTGTCTATGATTGCAATGATTATTTTACTTCATTGGTGATATATAATTCTTAATCTTAGGTGGGTCTTCTCCCTAAACTCTAGGTTTGTTTTTCAGACAATCATGTCACAATTAACCAAACCAGCATAAAGCATTCACAAACGATTATAATCTATCTAGGAGACAATATTGGTGATTATATCGAAACCTATCTCATTGAGGCTTTACTAACTTATTGCTTAATGACTATTTATATACTAGTATTGCACTGTCTAGATCTTTACCTAAGGAAACAAAACGTTATGTGTAATCCTAAGTGACCGCTTAGTCTACCTATTCACTTAACCAAAGGCAGAGACAGGTCATTAATATTGTGATCCTATTACTCTAGATATATAAACGGCTATATGTAGTTCTATCCTAGACTCTAGCTAACGCGATATTTGTATTCCTATATCCAGTTGAATGATAGATTAAACACACACTGAAGCACATAAACGAGTATGAAGTGATAAACATAATCAACACGCAACAAATAAGTTAACAATCAATATAGACAAACCAAACATTTAATTATAATAAACATGGCTAATACCTAAAGGTATTAGTCGATAGTCATTGTAACAATACACATATTCATAGACGAACGATTAAAACCGAACGCGTATATAGAGTATAGAGATTACAAGAGTTTTTCTATGGATTGGAGCACTTTGTTAGACCTTCTCGGCTTCTTAAATCTTCTGAGAATCGAACTTGGTTGTTAAAAGCATACCCAAAACTAAATTTTAGGTTTTCTATTTATAGGCTCTAGAAATAAATCGATACGCCGTATTGAAATTTCAATACACAGTATTGAGGTAACTTGGCTTAGGCTCCATGATTATTATATTCTATAATATTCTTAGACCGTCCTTAAATAGGCGTAAGGATTCTTCTGGATACAACGTATTGATCTCTTCTCATCATGGATGCTTAAGTGAAATTAGGGCACGGATACGTCGTATCTTGTTGATGGATACTGCGTATTGGTTGTCAGAAACAGTAGATTTTCTTGATTTCTTCGTTTATGCTCCAAGATGCGTGCCTTTTTACTAACTTTCACCATTTGCTCAATGATTACTGTAATTCATAAATATAAGCAATTAAGTACGAATTCATGCATAAAATAATGTAAAACAAGCAACATAGTTGGGATAAATGATGCTATAAAATGGACGTTATTTGATGTCATTAAATATCCCCCACTTGACTCTTACTTGTCCTCAAGTAGACTTTAGAAGAACTTATGAAAATATATCTGAAATGAATGTCTAAGATTTTTTCTTTAAGCATTTTTTCATTCAATTACTAGCACACAACCAAACACCTCTTGAAATAGGAAATGAAAACACTCAAATCACTCAACTAATCTATGTGGTAACATTTAGTAATTCGTTCAATTGCTCGGTTGTGACAAGTATTCTATCATAAGCTTGGCAAGGATACACATCTCCACCACTAAAGTTAAGGAGTAACAAGTTTAAAAAGTTAAATTGGGTTAATATGATAAGGTTTAAGAGTTGATCATTCTTTTTAATCTCTATCAATACCAATATTCTAGAAAATGCGACAAAACCACAAATGCACGACCAAATCCATGCCCACGACACTTGTGATTGCTCAAATCCTTAACTCGAATAAGCTAAAGAATATGATCAAGTAATCTTTACCAATAGTAATAAACCAACAAGGGCAACAAAACCACACATACACATACACATCCAAATCCATGAATGAGACACATGTGATTGCTCAAATCCCTCATTCGAGTAAAACCAAAGGTTAGGATGAAGAACGATAAAGGGTACGGAATAAGACATGGGAATATATATAAATAAAAAAAACAAAACAAATACATTAAGTCTAACAAATAAAGAATAGTGTTACTAGCTACTTTCCCGAACATACCCTTAAAAAGATACAAATCATAGAATAACTCACGCTTTAACACAAAAAACGCACGCTCTGTTTGGTAGACATGAATTAGACTCAAAAAGTATTGATCAAAGATCAATAAAACAAACCTTAGTTGGTGTTCCCATAACGACCAACTCCCAATCATCCATAATATAATATATAACAATAGTGGCGATAACTACCATTTAATACAAAAAATACATAGTTGGTTTATTTCGACCAACTTACAACAAAACTCTACATCGTTTGTTTATAATACGTACCAATGAATAATCGATCATCTCATATAATAGAATCGGTTAAGTTTAGACGAACCGATTATCTCACCATCTTCTTCTTTTTTCTTTCTTACATTTTTTTGTATTTTTTTAATTTTTTTTATAAACTAAAAATGAAATAGGGTGTAATTTCACTACTTTACGATCATAATAAATCTAGATAATATTTCCATAACGTTCATGACTTAGAAATAAAATAATAGTGAAAGTTGTAAAACACACGAAAAATACAAATAACTACTTTCACATTCCAATTGCATTGCGAAATTCCCGACCTAACCATAGATAGAAAATACACACACGAACACAGGAAATACACACTTTTACACTAAAGCAACTAGCAACCGATTAAGGACTTAAATCTACAGGGTAGGCTAAGGTATAAAAGTGTAACGAAACATATGTTTGGTGGTGTAAGAAACGAAAGGAATGTCTCAGAAGGTTTTTCTAGGTGTATCTTATTTTAAAAATGAGAGTAAACAAAAAGGGTTTATACGGGGGTTAACTAACCAGTGTAGTTAGTAAATATCACATAACATGTAAATGGATATGCTTTTTGTTGTAATCCTAGAAATTTACCAATATAGATAAGTCACTCCATCTATATAAAATAGTACTCATTATGGTGGTCTCGAATAGTATACCAAGCCAAGTTCTAAAGTTTACTACAGTCACCGGTACACTCATAAGGGTTATGTGTGCGGGTCATGCAACTAATAATCTCTCAAAAGTATGCTAATTTTTTTTTAATTTGAGCATAAATTAAGCATATTATTGTGAAAATAAGGACAAGTAGCGTTCTAATTCTCCTTCCCTCTCTTAAGATATACAACCCCCACGTTGTATATATATAACATGAAAATCAGAAAATACAAAAAATTAGTATGGAAAACTCCTCTGAAATTTGCTCGGTATGATCCTCCATGTATAGTATATGAGCAAGAATGTGTGTTGTAAAAGCATCTGAATTCCAGCATGACTACAACACACATATAATTCCAGAACATAAGCACACCACCAATTTCATCATCTCGTTTAGTTCATTCATGTCTATATATAAAAAAACAAAAGCAATCTTATCTCCAAATAATCGTTGGTTAGAAAATAAAATAAAAACAAAAAATGTACAGGAAGTCGACACACCGTATCTATGTTTCAGGATACGTCGTATTGAAACCTGTAAGAAAGTATCTAAGTACGGATCAGAGGTGAATACGCCTTATTGACAAGAATAACAATAATGTTTTAAAAGTGTAGAAAAGTAAAAGGATAATGTCCAGGTGGTCAATACGCTGTATTCATTGAATTGGGTATGTCGTATCGACAATCTGGGAAGACATACTCGATAACAAAATTGTAAATACATTCTGGGTTGTCTCTCGGCAATCACTTTTGTTTCTTTGCAAAGTCTTTAAGTTAGACTCCCTTTAGATTAGTCCATATCATGTATGCTCACATGTTCACGTGTGAGCCATTCAACCGTCTTTTCATCCTTTATGTATTCGGGTCCCGAATTCAAGACTCGTTTGTAGAAACCTTTTAGCTTTTGATATGGGTGTGAAATACCTTCCAACTTGTCACATGCACTTACCTTCATCACGTTGGCACTTTCCTAAAGACAAACGATCGAATGGTTGTTGCATTGTCGTTTAGAGATGATGCTTAAATCGTGTGAGCGGCTGTCCTCACATTTGCCATTTGATAATGACTCGCTATCATTACATTGTAGAAGTGGTGATAATTTCCATCCAAGCATCTTTGATATTTAACACATAACTCTATCTACAAATTGGTTTTCCAACTATGACATCGCCATATTTTATCACGGGTAAGCTGTCCATGTTTTCTACAACTGCAAAATCTGTTATAATGAAAAGTTTCCAATAAAGATAAGTACATTTATAAAAGCTCCAACAATATTTTTCCCTTTATATTCAATTTTTTCATTCATTATTGAATTGTAAATTTTTTTGACATGACATTAATTGATAAAATGGGGAAAAAGTTTGCATTAACATGCTCATACCCTATCATGCATGAAAACTGTAAATTATAAGCACAATTGTCTTTGATTTTTCTATCATAGTCACAAAAACTAGGGTATTCATCAATCTTTTCAACCATCACATTATCATCCCTAGTTTTGACTATATCTCACCATTAAGTTCATTATACTTCTCTTCTCATTGTGGCCCCTAATTCCCCATCTATGGATCCTAAGCTCTAGTGGTTCATTTAGATCATTTAATTCAATAAAATCCCCAAATTCGAGGTCTTTCGATCTATTTAAAATCAATGCTTCGCCCATCAGCCTAGCCTCCAAGTCTAACTCCATTCGTTCTCTTAATCCTAAGGCATAAACCTTATGCAATTTGGTTACTAGTAGGATTATTACTCTTAAATACTATTTTGTCATTCCCTACTCTTAAAGCAATCTTTCTTTTAAACACATCAATTATAGCATGAGCAGTAGACAAGAATGGTCTTCCTAGGATCAATAGGGTTTTGATATCCTCGTGCATATCTAGAATAATAAAGTCTACAGGGAAGACAAATTTATCAATTCCTACTAACACATTTTCTGCTATACCCTTGGGACATTTCACGGTTCTATCAGCTAATTCAACGATTAACGTAGTAGGAGCTAATTTCCCTAAATCTAGATTGATAAAGGTCGAGTAAGGTATAACACTAGTGCAAGCTCCTAAGTCAATTAAGGCTTTACTAAAACATAAATTATTAATAAAGCAAGGTAAAGTGAAACTCCCTGGGTCTTTTTCCTTTTGAGGTAGAGCATCATTAAGAATGGCTGAGCAATGCGAGTTCATTCTTGCCTTGATCTCCTCCATGTCATAACTATATTCTCTTAAACATCCATGAAAAAGTATAGTAGCTCGATTAAACTCTATAAATGTCATCATGTCTTCCTTCTGTTGACTCAATACGCTGTATTGATGGAATCTAATACGCCATTTCGATGGTATTCCAGCATCTTCACAAGTTGAGATTGATTTGAGATGATCTCTTGGGTTTGTTTAGTCGAAATAGGAAGACTTCCAGATCCCCTTTCTTGAAGTACCTTGCTCATTTGCCTAATTTGTAACTCTAATGATTTGATTGAGGAACCTTGATTTTTGATTGTAGCATCTGTTAAAGCTCGAATTTCCTTAATCAAGATAGAGTTTTCATCATGTCTTTTGCAAATTCAGCCATAAACTTGCTCAATGATTCCTCCATCGTCTGCCTTCGTTCTCGATATGATGGATTTCCATTATCTCTTTGATAAAATCCAGGAGCAGTTGTCCTATACCTTCCTCCTTGGGGGAATGGTACTCCAAATTAAGTGTAGTATGCTTCTTCAAGTGTTTTTCCTTCCTCCTTCAATGGACAATCCTTAGTATAATGTGGTCCATGGCATGATTCTCACCCTACTTAAGCAGCATATACCCTTTCATTAAATTTCTTAATTTCTCTACCAAGATTGTTCATTTAAGCTTGAATATCAGCCAATCCATCAAACGTATCACTACTTTTACTCCTACTAGACGTTCCATTGTGCCATTTTTTAAAATGATCAGCCATATCTTGGAAGGCTTTCTTAGCATTAGCAGCATTCATAGTTGGTATGACACCCTTGGAATCAAGAATCTGTCTAGTAGGTACATCCAATCCTTTGTAAAACAAGATCACTTCCTTCATATTTGTCAAGTAATGTTGAGGACATCTTAATAAAAGTTCTTTGAATCATTCCTAAGCTTGGTAAAGAGTCTCGTCAAGCTCTTGCTAAAAGTTATTCATTTCCTCCATCTTTTTAGCAGTTCGGGCAAGTGGATAGTATTTATTTAAAAATTTTCTCCTAAGAATTTCCCAAGTAGTAATTGAACCAGCAGGTTCATTCCTTGACCATCTACTTGCAGCTCTAGTAAGTGAAATAGGGAAATCTCGAAGCATGAGTTGATCTTGATTCACATTAGGTGCAACAAATAAGTCAACTATCTCAAGAACTTTTTCAATGTGTTCATTTGCATCTTCATTATCCGATCCACGAAAAGTATTATCTCACAATTCCTTGAGAAATTAACCCTTCAATTCAAAGCTAGTGTCCTATCAAATTTTAGTCTAGCAATTCCCGAGCCATAATCCTCTCGGGTTTTAGTCATGTACTCTATTGTTGGATTCGTCATTGTTTCTGTGATTTCTTGCTCAAATTGATTCTCGTGATTAGAAAATAACTCGAATTCTGGTAAACTCGAGCTAGCAAGACTAGTCATCTTGAAAAGCTTCCTTAATGAATATAACACTCGTTCAAGTTCTTCATAAGGTTCAACGAGCTCTTGATTCAAAATTTTGGTCATGCACTACCTGAAACAAGGATAAATAATCAGTAGGATAGGCTCTGAAGAAAGATAATACATAAAACTAAACACAAAAACATAATACAAAACGTTAACTCTGCTGGTGTCGATACGACATATTCAGTAAACTAGATACGCCATATTGATGTTTGATATCGAATACGCTGTATAGGTTTTGAAAAATTAATACGCCATATCCAAAGAATTGAATACGCCGTATTGAGCGTTCGATTAGAAGAAAAACAATAAAGTTTAATAATGTAGAAAACATAAATAAATATGCAAAAATATACAATGTAGAAAATCAAACACACAAAAAACATAAATTATACAATTACAGGAAAACAGACAATCTGATGAGGTGTAATTTTATACACTTTTTCGAGGTCATTTAACCCCTATAATCATGCAAATATGCTCAAAATATGTACTTAATCATTTCGTTTTGCATTTTTAGCACTTGGATGACATTTGGAGGAAATACACATGACTTGGGCTCAATTTTGGAAGAAATGGGACAAGATTGCAACTTTACATGACGAAGGCTTGAAGAATTGCTTACAAAAGTTGGAGACGTCGTCAGGATTATGTGCAACGCCGTCTAG